>CM066031.1:136300238-136428819 GCA_033557465.1 Ichthyophis bannanicus | reverse complement strand
GACTTCCTTCCACTTTTCTTAAAGCGTGTGAATACAGCTGCAGTCTGGGGCTTCCAAGATAGTAGTTTTCAACAACACCTCAAGCTTGATGTACGCTTTTAACCTTTGCAACTGCGCCTTTTAGTTTTTTCTTAACTGTTTTCCTCATTTTATCATAGTCTCCCTTTCGAAAGTTAAAAGGTAGTACTGTTGATTGCCTTACTATCCCTCCTCCACTAATTAAATCAAAAGGCGATCATGCTATGATCACTATTGCCAAGTGCCCCCAACAACCTTATCCTCTGGCACTAGTATCTGGTGGTCCACTAAGGACTAGGTCCTAATATTGCTTTCCCCTCTGGCCGGTTCATTAACCAGCTGCGCCCAGAAGGCAGGTCATTTATTTCATCGAGGAACTATTATCTCCCTAGCATGTCCCTGATGTGACACTGACCCAGTCGATAACCGGGGTAATTGAAACTCGACCCCTTATTATTACTACGATTACTGCGCTGTAACTTTTGTTAGTCTTTCTTGATTGCTTGTGAGCATTTTCATCATCACCATTTGGTCCATTCTGGCCAGGTCACTCGATAGTTCACAAACCCCCACTCTGCCATTGCCTTCCCCCCCTTTTACATGGAATTTCAATTCCATATAGAATTCCTACAGCAAATTTTGTTTCTTGCAAAACTTTAATCCTTTCTGCCTCAATGACCTCTCCATAACCTAGAGAGCACCCCCTCGCACCAATGTGGATTCACAAGCTCTATCTTTACGAGTATAGTTTGTGTACCGAGTTATCACAGTTTCCCACTGTTGTCCTCCTTCTACCATGTCTCTGATCTTCCAATCACTAGTCTAACATTTCATTTAGTGCTATATATTTCTCACCTCCTCACCATCTTATTTTTCGACTTCTAATCATTTGCATACAAGCATTTTAGAGAATTTATTTTATGCATATTAATTTTGGGCTTATTGTTAGACCTGGGTACTTGTGGGATCTTTAAGCTCTCGTCTGCTCCATACTTATGGCAATTTTGATCTACGTTACTCCATTGTGGATCCTCTCCACTGCTTTTTGGTAGTCTCCCTTTCCATTCTACATTCTTCCAAACCCATCCGCTCTTGGGCGAACCTTGTCCGGCTTTTCCCTAATATCTAGTTTAAAAGCTGCTCTAGCTCCTTTTTAAAGGTTAATAATGCCAGGCAGCCTGGTTCCATCCTGGTTAAGGTGTAAGTGCATCCCGTCGGAAGAGCCCTCCTTTCCCCAGAATGTTTCCCCAGTTCTTAACAAATCCAAAAACCCTCATCTTCTGCGCACCATTGTCTCATCCAACGCATTGAGACTCCGGAGCTCCTGCCTCCTGCCTTTTGGGTCCTGCATGTGGAACAGGAAGCATTTCGGAGAATGCTAACCTGGAAGTTCTGGAGTTCAGCTTCCTACCTAAAAGCCTAATTTTGCCTTCCAGAACCTCCCTACCCCCATGTTCCCTATGTCATTGGTACCCGAACATGTACCAAGACAGCAGACTCCTCCCCAGCACTATCTAAGACCTTATCTAGGTGGCGCGTGAGGTCCGCTACCTTCACACCAGGCAGGCATGTTACCAGGCGATCCTCACGTCCACCAGCCACCCAGCTATCTACATGCCTAATGATCGAATCACCAACTATAACGGCTGTCCTAACCCTTCCCTCATGGGCACATGGCCCTGGAGAAACTTCCTCGGTGTGAGAGGGTTTTACAACACCTGGAGGACAGGTCCTAGTTACAGGATCACTTCCTGCCACACCAGGGTGATGCTCTCCTGTCACGTGACCTTTCTCCTCCATGGCAACAGGGATGCTGCCAGACTGGAGGTGGGACTTCAGGACTATATCCCTGTAGGTCTCGTCTATGTACCTCTCTGTCTGTCTTATGTTTTCCAAGTCTGCTTACTCTAGCCTCTAGAGAACGGACTCGTTCCCTGAGAGCAAAGAGCTCCTTGCACCTAGTGCACATGTAAGACCTCTCACCAACTGGGAGAAAATCATACATGTGACACTCAATGCAAAAGACTGGAAATCCCCCATCCCGCTGCTGGACTGCTGTCTGCATCTTAGTTTTAAGTTTGTGTTTAGATCTAAGTTCTTACTTACTAAGGGTTGCTATGGATATTTTATACTAATAAAACTGTACCTAATACGTGTAATTTACCTTGTTCACCTGAAGCTTAATTAATCTCAGGTCCTTAGTGTATGACTGATTTGGGTAAGGAGCTTCACCTGAAAGCACCTCCTGTCTTTTAAGATGTGTAAGTACCTATAAAGCTACGATTATCCCAGGGGTGAGTGGGTGTTCGGGAGGGAGTGAGGGAAATAACACTTATTAAAAGAGGGCTGCTACACAGTACCCTGTCTTGTGCTGCTGAGGGTAAGCTATATTCTGATTTGATTTAAATTATAGCTCTTAGCTGCTGCTAGGCTCTAACTTCTTATGAAATTTAAACTACAAGCTCTCTGCTGGGTTCTAAATTTAACCAGAAAGCTCTCTTCTGTGTTTTAAAACTAAAAGTACTTTGCTGATGCTAGGCTCTGAGTGACTATTAAATTTAAACTACAAGCTCTCTGCTGGGTATGAAATGTAACCAGAAAGTTCTCCTCCGTGTTTTAAATTTAAACTTAACTGCTGCTACTAGGCCCTGACTGATTTAACAAAAAAAATTGTGGTTCACAGATTAATTAGCTTTAATACAAAGAATTCCTTTTAGAAAATTACCAGAAGTATATACTCACAGTTTCAGATCTCTCTCCAGAAGTAACAGTCCCTTTTTCTAGTCCTTCAAGACCTTGCAGTTGTACTTCTGAAAGCATAAGGTAGTCGGGACTCTCGGGGTTCGGTTCCATGATATTGGGTGGCTGCAGTGAGTGACCCTGAACTGGAAAACGAATCCCTACTCGCAGAGTCATCAGTGGACTATGGCCCCCCCGAAGTACTTTGCCCTTTAACCTTTCCCAGCATTTGCGGCTTCACAGAAACAACCGCCAGCGTGAAGGAAAAGGCTCTTCACGCTGGCGGTTGAACAGAGGGAGCCGGGGCCTCGCGCTGGCTTCCCCAGCTCCCTCTAAATCCCCTCAGACAGCTGCGGTGCTGGTCGGGGGCGGGGGGGGAAGGCCAAGGACTGCATGGGCTGTGATGGGGGGGGGGGCTAGGACTACAAATGGGCTGTGATGGGGGGGACCTGGACTGGAAAAGGGCTATTGGGGGGGGGCCTTGGACTGGAAATGGGTTGTGATGGGGGGGGCCCTGGACCGGAAAAGGGCTATGGGGGGGGGGACTTGGACTGGAAATGGGCTGTGATGGGGGGGGACCTGGACTGTAAAAGGGCTATGGGGGGGACATGGACTTGAAATGGGTTGTGATGGGGGGACCTGGACTGGAAAAGGGCTATGGGGGGGGGAACTTGGACTGGAAATGGGCTATGGTGGAGGGAGGGGGAACTTGGACTGGAAATAGGCTGTGATGGTGCGGGGGGACTCGGACTGCAAATGGGCTGTGATTGGGGGGGGGACTAGGACTGGAAATAGGCTGTGATGGGGGACTTGGACTGGAAATGGGCTGTGATTGGGGGGGGGCTAGGACTGGAAATGGTCTGTGATGTGAGGCCTAGCACTCGAAATGGCTGATGAAGAGCTGGAATAGGACTGGAAATGGGCTGATGTGGGGCATGGGAGAATGGGACTAGAAGGGAGTGGATGCTGGGTGGGTCTAGAACTATAAGAGAACTGATTTTTTAGGGGAGCACTAGAATGGATGGGGAATGAGAATGGAGAGGGGAAAAAATATTTTGTGTCGAAGAAAAGTCTATGATGGGCTGGGTATTGGGAGAGTAAGAGGGGCTTGAGAATGGAAGGGTGAAATTTAAATGGATGATAAAGGAATAAGGAAAGAATTGGGGTTAAGAGCAAAAGGGAAACAATCAGTATGTTAAAGCAGAAATAGAGAGAGAATGGAAAACATCTAAAAGAGAAGAAAGGACAAATGGATAGCTTGCAGAAGACATGAAGAAACCAGAAGAAAGTGACTGGAGCAATTGCAACTGAAAAATAAAATGCCCAAACAGAAGGTAGAAAAATACTTTTTATTTTGAATTTATTAACCGGAATATGTCTGGTCTGGGAAGTGTGTATTGCTAACATCTTTGCGTTTTTGTTTAGTGCAAGAGGTAATTACTTTATAGTTTTATTTCTCTGGTGTTGTACATTTCATGTTTGGATTTTGGGGTTCCCAGTTTAATTATTATCTGACCAAGGAAGTTAGCCTACACGTAACCTCGGTAATTTTTGTGGGTGGGGCTGAGGGCGGGGCAGGGGTGGGACTAGGGGCGGTGAATGGGTGGAGCATGGCGAGCCACAGGTGTCGGGTTTTTCTCGGTGAAAAAGTTGGCAACCCTAGGCAAGTCACTTAACTCTCCATTGCCTCAGAAAAATCCAAATTATTAATGTCCCTGTTTAATACACATTACCAAGTTTAAGTTACAATGTAAATTGTTATGACTGAAATGATAAAGGGGTATAAAAAGACCTGTAAAATAAATTTTAACAGCAGCCAACAATAAAGTTCTTTCACAGGTGTCAAACCTTATGAAAGTTCTGTCTTTTGAGGAGCAACTCGTTTGTTTGACTGGAAGCGCAAATAATAGTTTGGTAATAATCACAAGGTGTTAAGTAAGGGGAATGAGTGATGTAAAAATTAATGTGGAACAGCCTAAGAAAAGAAATTATGCTCCAGTCTGAATGAAAGTGAGTTTGAAAGAAAATGGCAAAGATTAGCAGGAAGTTAGATGTTTAATGCATATTTGTTTAGCGAGGATCACTGCAAAAACACTAACAGGGAATACAGAAAAAAATCTGTTAAGTAACAGCACTTCCCTCCACCTAATCCCCTTCCTCCACCTCCATTCCTTGAAGCCCTGATTATTCCATTATTTGAGAAGAAGCTTATTCAAATCCAGGCTAAAATCCCAACTATTCAAGGCTGTTTTTTGGATTCTGTTTAATACCCTTATGTGTTTTTAATCATTTCCCTTAAGGAAAAGCCTCGTCCCCTGTTTGTTTCGTTGGTTCCTCTTGAATAGACTGTAAGCTCCGTGGAGCAGGGACTGTCTCTTACGCATATGTGTTCAGCACTGCATATGCCTAATAGCACTATGCAAATGATGAGTAGTGGCAGTAGTAGAAGAAGAGAAGGATATAAGGGGATCACTCAGGGGCAGCTCAAGGCAATCTGCTGCCTGAGGCGAAGTATGAAAAGGCGCCCCCCCCCCCCCACCTTAGAGGGGACGGGGCTTTTTCAGAAATCCAATCAGAGACTGGAACAAACCAAAAAGCCGATTAGATTATATGGAGGAAATGCAAGATGTTTACACACAGGGCCATATCGAGCTGCAATCACACCCTGTGAAACTTGCAGCTCGGGCTCACGCCCCCCCTCTTCTCCCATACCTGCGTGCAGCGCTGGATGGAGGTATGGGGAGGAGAAGGGGGGCATGCGTCCGATCTGAAAGGCACCGGCACTTTAAGCAGATCTGTCCCTCCTTGACATCGAGTCGGAGGAAGGAGGGACCAGACCTGCTTAAAGTGCTGCAAAAAGGCTTGGGGAGCGCATTTTGGCTGCCTGCTATTGTCCTGCCAGTGTTGGCAGGGCATCACCAGACAGCCGAAATACGCCTCCCAAGCCTTTCCGCCCTGTGCGACTGCACCGCTTGCACAGGGTTAGGTACGGTCCCATTTGCACGCCAAGGAACTAAAAGAAAGCAAGAACTAACAGCACAGTTTATAAAACTAAATTATAACTCATTTTTATTTTGTTGTTATAAACTGCATTATGGTTCTTGCTTTTTCTTTTTCAACATATATTTTGCATCCACAGTAGGTGCAGAGCAGAAGCAGGACATTCACCCACAGAACTCAATATTAAAAAAAAAAAAAAAAATCTGATTCTGATCATCTCACTAACAACAACAACCACTATTCTCCAGTACCAGGCATATTGTGAACTAGTATAAAACCCTAGAACAAAGAGCAAACCTACCACACCATACCATACCATATCAGCACAAACTTCCAAAACTCACATAACCACAATCTAAATAATAACATGTAGACTAAATTTAAATTGAAACCCCAAGAAGCCAGAGTCCACATGCAGTGCAACATCAGATAAATAAGAGATGCAGCTCCCCAATACTGTGTAAAATATAAAGCCAGCACAAAATCCAATCAATAAAATTAAATAAAATGATTTTTTCTACCTTTGCTGTATGACCATTTTATTCTCTGATCATACTGGTCCTGATCTGAGGCTTCTGCTTTCCTGTCTTCTCTTAGCTCTCTTTCTGTGGTCTAAGGTTCATGGTCCATCTGCCATTTCTTATCTCTTCTTTTGTTTTCTTCCTTCCATCAGCCCATTTCCAGTTCCAGTAACTCTCCCCATTATCAGCCCCCTTTCCAGTCCTTCCCTCCCAGTACCTTCCAATGTCAACTGCCTTGCATTCCCACGACTGCAACTGGTGTCCATTTCTTTCCAGTCCCTCTCCTTCCCCACTGTCCAGCCCCTTCTAGTCGAAATACCATCCCAGATATTAGCTCACGTCCATTATCAGTGCTGCCACCCCTCCCCAGTCAGCTCCCTTCCAGTCACACTACCCTCTGTCCATCCCCCTTTCAGTGCCATTTGCATGTCAGCTCCCTTCCAGCCTCCTCCCCATTAACCAACCACCTACCACTCCCATCCTCAATTGTCAGCTCCCTTCCAGTCCCCCTTCAGTACATCCCAGGTGTCAGCTCCTTTCCAGCCCCTCCTTCCCCGTGTCAGCTCCCTTTGTGCCCCCTCCTTCCCCTGGCAGACACTCCCGTTATCCACTCCCTTCCAGTCCCATTCTACCATCCTCCCGTATCAGCCCATTTGTAGCCCTAGCCCCTAGTTTTCTTCCAGGGCCAGCAGCATTCTCCTCCCCTCCCCCATTAGCCCATTTCCAGTTGCAGCCCATTTCCAGTCCTATCCCCTTATCACCCTACTTCCAGTCCTAGCCCCCCCCCATAGCTCATTACCAGTCCTAAACACCCCCATCAACCCACGTCCAGTCCTATACCCCCCTATATCCCATTACCAATCCTAAGCCCCGCAATCAGCCCTTTTACAGTCCGAGCCCCCCCCCGAAGCCCATTTCCGTCCTATCCCCCCCCCTCAGCCCATTTCCAGTCCTAGCCCCCCTGCAGCCCATTACCAGTCCCAGTCCCCCTGTAGCCCATTACCAGTCCTAAACCTCCCCATGAACCCATTACCAGTCCTAGTCCCCCCATCTGCCCACCTCCAGTCCTAAACACCCCCATCAGCCCAACTCCAGTCCTAACCCCCCCATCAGTCCATTTCCAGTCCTAGACCCCCCATAGCCAATTACCAATCCTAACCCCCCCAATCAGCCCATTTCCAGTCCTAACCCCCCCATCAGCCCATTGCCAATCCTAACCCCCCCTAGCCAATTACCAATCCTAAACACCACACATCAGCCCATTTCCAGTCCTAGCCTCCCATCAGCCCATTTCCATTGTAGCCCCCATAGCCTATTACCAGTCCTAAACACCCCCCATCAGCCCATTTCCAGTCCTAGCCCCCCCCATAGCCCATTACCAGTCCTAAATACCCCCATCAGCCCATTTCCAGTCCTAGCCCCCCCCCATAGCCCATTATCAGTCCTAACAACCCCCCAACCGCCCCTCTCCTGTCCTAACCCCCGCCCACCCCTCAGCGCATTTCTAGTCCTTGAATCCCCCCAGTCCAATTAGCAATCCTAACCCCCCCCCCATCAGCCCATTACAAGTCCTAAACCCCCCAGGGAAATAAAAAAAGGAACCTGGCTGCTGAAGCTGCTCTCCGCCGCGGCAGCAGGAAGTGCCCTGCGGCCTCCCTGGCAGAGCCCTCCTGTCTCCCTCAATTTTAAATAGAAAGGAAACCGGTGTGGAGCCTTCCCGCATCTGTGAAGGACCGACCCCATGCAGCTTTATCCCGCCCCCAAAGGAAGTTACATGCAGAAGATGACAGCACAGCAGCCACGGTTCTCTAAGAGGCAGGGAGCCGCGGCTGCCAGGAAAAGGAGGGTGAGTTTGCCGCTGCCGAGAAGCGGACTCGGCAGCGGCAGCAACTTGTTTACTTGCTTTTGATTTTTTTTTAACTTTCTGAAGGCGAAGTGAGGCAGCTGTTTTGAGGGCCTTTTTTGCTGCCCTCAAGATTTTGCCGCCTAAGGCAGCCGCCTCACTTCGCCTCATTATAGAGCCGCCCCTGGGATCACTTCAGTAAAGGGATAGGCTACTAATATAAAAATTAAAACTGGTTGACTGTGAATGAAAAAGACAACAGTAGTGTCAGTAGTAATTGGCACCCTGGTACAATCCCCAAAGACCCAAACCATCATCTAAACACATTAGGCATAAATAAAATTTCCAGCCATCAGCTACAAATAGTAGCACAGCCCTTATGCTATGACAATGTGGTAGGCTATGGCCTGTAAACTAGGCCTAGACCCCAACCCCAACCTGAGACTAGTGTAGAAAAGAACCAAAGTCTGAGAAAACTGCTCTAAACTGCTTTTGAAGAGATTGATAAGTTTGTACAATTCCTTTATTAAAATTCCTTTATGCTGATGATAGACATGTTCCAGTGCTCTGCATTTTCTTTGCATTCTCTAAGCAAGATATGACCTTAAAGTAGAAATGTATCTATGTCTAAGACTGTGCCTTTGTTAGAATAGTCTGAGAAGGGGGAACAGAGGAGCTAGGCCCAGAGAGAGTCCCCGATTGGACAGGTGCAGGGGGCGTTGGGACCAATAGAAAGTTTGCCTGTATCAAACTGTGAAAATTGTATATAAGGAATTTGCTTCTGTCCTCCATTGCTCAGTCCTTTTTGGATGCTATTCTGTCTGAGCCTTGTGCACAATAAATTGGCTTGGATCCTGCAACTGACTCCTGGTCTTATTCATTGCATGCACTTCGCTGCTACATATTCATGGTGCGTTGGCCGAGAATGTGCGAGTAGTGGATGGTATCCAAGTGAGTATACCACGTCTTATCGCCTCAAGGTTTGGTCCGGTCGGGACCGTGTCCGTCCGACTGCAGGGGAGACCTCAGGCGCCACCGGTCCTCTTGCATCGGAGAGGGATCCGTCGTGCCTCGGCGGATCACCGGGTCCGGCCGGCCAACACCTCCGAACCCGAGGGGAGTCCAGGAGTCAACCCAAGAAATGGTTTTGAATCGGGTACCGGATCCGGTGAGTAGACATTTCTTTGCTTCTCAGTCAGTTAGTTTTGGGTAAGTCTTGCATGCGCGAGACTGATTTGGTATTTGGTAGAAGGTACCGAGAGCCTGATCACCTCTCAGGGCATGTCCGAGTAAGCCTTGCATGAGTATGCGCGAGGCCCAAACTACTGCCCTTTCTTGGTTAATTGGTTAATTGGTTAATCAGCCGGCTGTTATTGGTTAGTTAGGCAGGCCTGGGAATTTGGGAAAAAAACGTTGCTAGCATGGTTGGTTGTGTGTGTGTATGAGAGGTCTTGAAATATAGACCAAGTGAGAGCGGACTCCTGAGTAGCGCAGTTCCTGGCCGGGCGACCACGCCCAGGTCGCGAAAAGGAGGAAGCGATTGGTGTTTGTCTCCCTCATTGTTCCGTGGGCTGTATGGACCCCTTACCTGCAGCCATACTACCTGCCCCTATTGTTTGTTGTCGTGTACGTCATTGTAATTATGGGAGGGACGGAGTCCACGCAAACTCCATTAGAATGTACGATCAAGAATTTTAAGAAGGGTTTTGACGGTGACTATGGAGTGAAAATGTCTCCGTCCGGTTTAGGAATACTTTGTGGCAGGGAGTGGCCGGTGCTAGTCACCGAGTGGCCCCCTGGTGGTACCTTTGACATAAGAACTATATTCCGAGTACATCAGATTGTCCGTAGAGAACACCCTGACCAGTTTCCCTATATAGATTCCTGGTTAAATATTTGTGAAAGAGAGCCCTACTGGATGAAGCGCTGCCATGAGGAACAGTGTAGGATAATGGTAGCGACCACAAGGGGGGCCCGGAAGATTGAGGAGGAGAAGCCGCCCGTTTATTCTGCCCCAGAATCCCCGGATATTCTGACCCATCCGCCCCAGTTCTTTTATTCTGACCCATCCGCCCCAGTTCTTTTAAAGCCCAGCCCAGGAGAACTCTCTCCTGTCGATGCACCCCAAGACCAGCCGCCCCCGCTGCAGGAAGAGGCCCACTCCTCTTCAAGCGGGAGCCCTAGCTCTGATCACGGTATCTCGGAAGAGTCACAATCCACTGATGAAGCCGAAGCGGGGATTCATTTGCCAGTGCAGGGTCACCTGTTGCCAGAGGCCGAAGCAGAGGAGCTAAATTCCAGCAAGCCAAGTTACATTACGCCCTCAGAAGTACAACGGCAAGTCAGAGGGAGAGTCATGTTATGCCGTTGCGCCAAGTCCCGGGACTGCCTATCCTTAATGAACAAGACCAGGTTGTAGTGGAGCCCACCAGTCTCGTTTATGTGCCCTTCTCCACCACAGACCTATTCAATTGGAAGACGCACTACGCGTCCTACACTGCAAAGCCCCAAGAATTGACAGAATTAATGTCTAGTATTAGGCAAACCCATCAGCCTACCTGGTCTGATTGTCGCCAGCTCCTGTCTACCCTCTTCACCACTGAAGAACGTGCACGAATCGTGCGAGCATCCACCCGGTGGTTGGAAGACAATCCGGTGGAAAACGCAGTCCTAGATCCCCGACAAGCAGCCGCCGCAGATTTTCCAAATGACGATCCCCAGTGGGATCCGAATAGTGTCACTGGAGCGGCGGCCCTCGCCCGGTTTCACCAGGCCCTGTTGCAAGGCCTGAAGAGAGGGGGCCAGAGAGCCATGAATATTGGGAAGGTAGCGGAAGTTATCCAGCCTCCAGATGAGTGCCCAGCAGCCTTTTATGAACGCTTATCTGAGGCTTACAGACTTTATATCCCATATGACCCAGCAGCTCAGGAGAATTTGCGCATGGTGAATGCAGCCTTTGTGAGTCAGGCCCAGGGAGATATAAAATGAAAACTACAGAAGTTGGAAGGATTTGGGGGAATGAATGCGGCTCAGTTAATGGAAGTTGCCCAGAAGGTGTTTGTGAATCGTGATCAAGAACGTCAGAAGGAAAGTGAACGTAAGATGAAGAAGAAAGCTGAGTTACTTGCTGCAGCTTTAGTTGAACGACGCAGAGGAAGTATCTCTAATCGAAGGACTCGAGGACGGGGAAGGGGCCGAGGAGATAGCCGGTTCCCCTTAGGTGCAAATCAATGTGCCTATTGTAAGGAAGAAGGACATTGGAAGAATGAATGCCCGAATTTGGACTCCACCTCCCAGAGGGGAGGAGGGAGCATGCGGAGAGCAGGGGGAAGATTTTGGCAGAGGAAGAATGGATCATACACAGTTCCAGCAGGGAGAAGCAGCTATAGAAGGAGTGGCAGTCGAAGAGGGCTACAGCATGGATGAAGACTAGGCCAGACCGGGCTCCAAGTTTGCTCTGGGTCCCCAGGAGCCTATGGTCAGTATGAAGATTGGGGACCAATATATGGACTTCATGGTGGATACGGGGGCAGAGCATTCAGTAGTAGCGAAACCAGTGGCCCCTCTGTCTTCCCGATACACCACTATTGTCGGTGCCACTGGAATTAGGGCCAAGAAGCCTTTCTTGCAGAACCGCACTTGTGAGCTAGGGGGACAGAAGATAACGCACCAGTTCCTATACATGCCCGAATGCCCGATTCCTCTTATGGGCCGAGATATGCTTACTAAGCTCCAGGCGCAGATATCCTTTGTTGAAGGAGAGAAGATGGAAATGACTGTGAAATCGAAATCTGCTGGCCTGATGGTGCTAACTGTCCCCCGGGAAGAAGAATGGCAATTCTACAGTACATCTCCGACCAGAGCAGCCAGTCCCCGTATACCCACCAGTATCTTAGCTCCACCCGAGGTGTGGGCAGAGGATAATCCTCCTGGCCTAGCGAAGAATATAGCCCCTGTGCTTGTCACTCTCAAATCAGGAGCAGAGCCTGTGCATGTGCGACAATACCCTCTCCCGCGACCGGCAATTGAAGGAATTCACTGTCATCTAATGAAACTGCTGAAGTATGGACTTCTCAAAGAATGCCAGTCACCCTGGAATACCCCCCTCCTCCCAGTCAAGAAGCCTGGGACAGGTGACTATCGCCCAGTGCAAGACTTAAGGCGAGTAAATAATGCAGTTGAAACCAGTAGTGCCTCCATATACTCTCCTGGGACTGATTCCTGCTGAGGCTACTCACTTCACCGTCTTGGATCTAAAGAATGCCTTCTTCTGTATACGTTTAGCACCAACCAGTCAACTTCTGCTCGCTTTTGAATGGGAAGACCCCACTACAGGAAGGCGAGGCCAATTCACCTGGACTCGATTACCCCAAGGATTCAAGAACTCGCCTACTCTCTTCAGTGCCGCCTTGAACCAAGATCTTTCAATTTATCATGTGACTCCAGGGAAGAGAGTTCTTCTTCAGTATGTGGATGATTTACTAGTAACCACCAACTCCAAAATTGAATGCCAACATGCTACCAGTGATCTCTTACATCTCTTGAATGAAGCCGGATACAAAGTCTCAAGAGCCAAGGCACAGTTATGACAAACTGAAGTGAAGTATTTGGGATTCCATCTGTCAAAAGGGATCCGGAGATTGGGATCAGAGCGGAAGGAAGCAGTATGTCACATCCCTACCCCCACCACTAGGAAGCAGGTGCGGGCCTTCTTAGGAGCTGCAGGTTACTGCCGAATATGGATACCCAACTTTGCGTTGCTGGCAAAGCCATTGTATCAGGCCACCCAAGGGATGGAGCGATCGCCTTTGGACTGGGGACCAGAACAAGACACAGCATTCCGATCATTGAAAGCAGCCTTGATGTCATCACCAACCTTGGGCTTGCCAGATGTGCAGAAACCTTTTTGTCTATATGTTCATGAGTTAAGTGGAAATGCCTTAGGAGTCCTGACTCAAACCCTCTGATCTTGGCAGCGACCTGTGGCATATCTATCGAAGCAGCTGGACACCGTCGCCAAAGGATGGCCACACTGCCTGAGAGCCGTTGCAGCCACAGCTCTTTTGGCGGGAGAGGCCAACAAACTCACTCTAGGTCAGAACCTTCAAGTTATTGTACCACACTCTGTCTTAATTCTCATGGAACACAAAGGAAATTACTGGTTCACGAATTCCCAGATGCTGAAGTACCAGTGCATGTTGTGTGAAAATCCTCGATTACAGTTGATCGTCAGTCAGGCTCTGAACCCAGCCACGCTCTTACCAATTGGTCCAGACCCACCTGATCATGATTGCCTGGAAGTGATGGATACTGTATTCTCCAGTCGTCCAGATCTTACTGATGTCCCACTGAAAGACCCTGAAAGAACTTTCTTCGTGGATAGAAGCAGCCTTGTCGTCAACGGACAACGACGTGCTGGGTATGCAGTAGTGACCCTGGACATGGTAATTGAATCCTCAGCTCTGGCCCCAGGGACCTCTGCACAGAAAGCTGAACTGATAGCCCTCACTAGGGCACTGATAATAGGAACAGGGCGCGGCATAAATGTGTACACAGACTCTAAGTATGCCTTCACAACATTGCACGCACATGGAGCCCTGTACAAGGAGCGTGGGTTGATAACCTCAGGAGGCAAGGACATTAAGTATGGCCCTGAGATATTAACGTTACTAGATGCTGTCTGGGCCCCCAAACAAGTTGCGGTGATGCACTGCCGAGGTCACCAGGCAGGGGAAGGAGAAGTGTCACGAGGAAACAGATTTGCCGATGCTTCAGCCCGAGCAGCAGCCACCACTCCGCAGGATTCTGCCGCCGGTACTAAAATCCAGGCGGCCATATTTCCAGTACCCCTTAGTGCATGGACCCCCTGATACACTTCAAAAGAATTAGACTATTATTGCCAAACAGAGGGAGGAGTATTGTCTGAGACCGGGTGGATAGTGCTACCCCTGCCAACAGGTGGTCCCCCTCCTGGTCCAACTGTGATACCTGAAGCATTAGGTCCAGCCTTTGTCCAAGCATTCCACCAAGTCACGCATTATGGAAAAACTGCAATGGAAAAAGCTCTGAAACCTCATTTTTGTATCTCATTGTTAGGACCCCTGACAGCCTCAGTAGTCCGCAGATGTTTAACCTGTGCCAAAAACAATGCCCGGCAGGGTCCTAACTTACCCCCAAGAGTTCAGTCAGTTGGAGTCATCCCCATGGGAAACATTCAGGTGGACTTTGCGGAAATGCCACGAGCAAATGGATATCATTACCTGTTAGTCCTGGTCTGTACATTCTCTGGGTGGGTGGAGGCTTTCCCCACCAGAACTGAGAAAGCCAGGGAAGTTACCAAGATTCTACTCCATGGGATCATTCCCCGATTTAGAGTGCCATTAGTCATAGGATCGGATAATGGGCCCTCCTTTGTATCCAGGGGCGGCCCAAGGGGGGTGCGGGGCCATGTGCGGAGACTCGGTGCGGGGCCTCATTTGCATAAGTGGCCTTATTTGCATAAATATTTGCATAATGTTACCATACACTAACTTTTAGTAAACATGTCTCTTAATGAGTGTATGGATAAAGAAAGACTAAAAGATTTCTACATTACTATAATCCTGTGCCAACTGCCAGGCACATTAGGAACTACTACAAACGCTGCCCATTTAGAACCCATAGCAAACCCGCCGTATCCTGACAGCATTACCAGGACTCACAAAGCACCATACCCTACCTATCAAAAGGTAGCACTGCAAATATTAAACCGATACATTTCAGAGAATACTGGGGAAAGAGAACAAGTGGCAATGTCAAATAGGAATTACATAAACAGAATACCTCAGCTCAGTTACACATGCAGAACATAGACCATCACCAAACAAGGAATCACAATTTAGAAACAGGAAGGCAATAATTAAACTGGGAACCCCAAAAGCCAAACTTGGAATGTACAACAGCACTGTAGAAATAAAACTATAAATTAATTTCCTCTTGTACCAAACAAAGCGCAGACGTTAATGATGCACATTTCCCAGAGCTTTCATATTCCAGTTAATAAATTCAAAATAAAAGATATCTTTCTACCTTTTGTGCATTTTTTTTCAGTTGCAATTGCTCCAGCCACTTTCTTCTGGTTTCTTCATGTTTTCTGCTAACTCTCCATCGTCTGCTGTCCATTTGTCCTTTCTTCTCTCTTCTAGTTTTTTTTCCATTCTCTCTCTCTACATCTGCTTTAACATACTAATCTTTCTCCTTTTGCTCTTTCCTCATTCCTATTTCATCCACTCAAATTTTACCCCTCCATCCTCAATCCCCACTTACTCTCCCAATACCCGGCCAATTGTAGATTTTTCATCCCTCCCACACAAAATATTTTTCTCCTCTCCATTTTACTCTCGCAGCCCCATCCCATTCTAATCCTCCCCCAACATCAGCTCCCTTCTAGTTCCAGCATCACCCAGCATCCATTCCCTTCTAGTCCCTGCATCAGCCCATTTCCAGTCCTAGCTCTCCCATCCATTTCCAGTCCTAGCTCCCCATCCATTTCCAGTCCGAGTCCCTTCATCAGCTCATTTCCAATCCTAGCCCCCCATCAGCCCATTTCTAGTCATTTCCTAGCCCCACCATCAGCCCATGTCAAATCATAGCTCCCCTCCACTCAGCCCAATTCCAGTCCAAGCCCCCCCCGAGTCCATTTCAATCCAAGCCCCCACCACAGCCCATTTCCATTCCAAGCCCCCTCCCCATCAGCTATTTGCAGTTCAAGCCCCCTTCCACTCAGCCCATTTCCATTCCAAGTACCCGTCCCCATCAGCTATGTGTAGTTCAAGCCTCCCCTTCCACTCAGCTCATTTCCAGTCCTAGCAACCCCCAACCCATTACCAGTCCTAGCCCCCCATCAACCCACTTCCAGTCCTAACCCCACATCACCCCATTTTCAGTTTAAACCCCCCCTATAACCCATTACCAGTCCTAACCCCCTATCAGCCCACTTCCAGTCCTAAACCCATCAGCCCATTTCCAGTCAGCCCCCCATAGCCCATTGCCAGTCCTAACCCCCCATCAGCCCACAGCCCATTACCAGTCCTAACCCCATCAGCCCACCTCGTCCTAACCCCTCCCCCTCAACCCATTACCAGTCCTAGCCCCCCATAGCCCATTACCAGTCCTAACCCCATCAGCCCACCTCAAGTCCTAACCCCCACCATAGCCCATCACCAGTCCTAACCCCCCATCACCCCATTTCCAGGTAGGCTCCATCAGTCCACAGCCCATTACCAGTCTTAACCCCCCCATAGCCCATTACCAGTCCTAACCCCCCAACAGCCCACAGCCCATTACTAGTCCTAACCCCATCAGCCCACCTCAAGTCCTAACCCCTCCCCATCAGCCCATTTCCTGTCCTAGCCCCCCAATAGCCCATTACCTGTCCTAACCCCCCCATAGCCCATTACCAGTCCTAACCCCCCAACAGCCCACAGCCTATTACTAGTCCTAACCCCATCAGCCCACCTGAAGTCCTAACCCCTCCCCATCAGCCCCTTTCCTGTCCTTGCCGCCCCCCTTAGACCATTCCCAGTCCTAACCCCCCATAACACAATTTCCAGGTAGGCCCCATCAGCCCACAGCCCATTACCAGTCTTAACCCCCCCATAGCCCATTAGCAGTCCTACCCCCCCCAACAGCCCACAGCCATTACCAGTCCTAACCCCATCAGCCCACCTCAAGTCCTAACCCCTCCACATCAGCCCATTTCTTGTCCTAGCCCCCCCATAGCCCATTACCAGTCCTAACCCCCCCCCCAACAGCCCACAGCCCACTACCAGTCCTAACCCCTTCAGCCCACCTCCATTCTTAACCCCCCCATCAGCCCATTTCGAGTCCTAGCCCCCCCCCCCATAGCCCATTACCAAACCTAACCCCCCCCCCTCATCGGCTCAGGAAAATTTAAAAACAACAAAAAAAAGCTGGCTGCTGCCGCTGCCGCTGCCACCGCAGCAGCGGCAGAATGGAGTGTCCTGCAGGGCCCCCTCTGCCGGCGGAGCCCCTCTGGGCCCGGCTTTCAGATTCGCGAAGGGAGAGTGTCTCCCTCGCGTCTCTGTTAAGCCTGCAGGGGCAGATGGGAAATTTCGGGGCTGATGGGAAATTTCCCATCTGCCCCTGCGGGCTTAACAGAGACGCGAGGGAGACGCTCTTCCTTCGCGAATCTGAAAGCCGGGCAGAGGGGCTCAGCCAGCAGAGGGGGCCCCGCGGGACACTCCATTCTGCCACTGCCGCGGCGGCAGCAGCAGCAGCCAGCTTTTTATTTTTAATTTAATTTTTTAAAAAGCAGAATGTTTTTTGCGCGGGGCCTCCTGAAACGCGGGGCCCTGTGCAAAAAACATTCTTGCTCTATGGACGGGCCGGCCCTGTTTGTATCCCAAGTAACTCAGCAGTTGGCCCAAGCCCTGAAAATACAATGGAAGTTGCACACAGCTTACAGACCCCAAAGTTCAGGAAAGGTAGAGCGTATGAATCGGACCCTGAAGTCCCAGTTGTCTAAACTCTGTCAGGAAGCTCACTTGAAGTGGCCCCAGGTTCTTCCAATAGCCCTCCTCCGAATACGTTAAGCCCCCACCAAGTCATTAGGAGTTTCCCCTTTTGAGATCCTGTATGGGTGACCGTCACCCATTGTTCAAGGGATAAAAGGGGATATGAGTCAAATAGGGTCCGAAATCACCAGACAAGAACTAGTAGCTCTAGGTTCTGTTTTGCAGGGTCTCCATACCTGGGTGCAAGACCAGCTGCCAATCAACCTGACCGAACCACTGCATCCCTATAAGCCTGGAGCTTCAGTATGGATTAAGGAGTGGAGAAACACGCCACTAGCACCTCATTGGAGAGGACCCTATGTTGTCATCTTGTCGACCCCTACAGCCGTCAAAGTCTCAGGATTGGAACCTTGGATCCATTACAGTCGAGTAAAGCCGGCAGCGACTTCCGAACTTCGTCCCTGGATGTCAACCACCCATCCAGCATCATCATTGCGGCTCACACTACGACGACAACCACCGCTGTGAGGAATCTACAACCCTCCTCCACAGACGACCTCAGTAAAGACTTTGCGACTTTGAGACAAATTTCTTAACGACATTATAAATCATGCTTTCTTTATATGTTTATATTGTATGTGCGGTAGCCCTGGGGCCCCTGAGAATGACATTTGCCTTGCCTCCCTGTGCAGCCTGCATAACTACTACCCGAGTTGGGACCAAGATTACCCAAACCTTACTTTACCACTCCTTTTACACTTGTACCGGTACAACCAGCCGGTGTGTCTATAATGGAACTGAACTAAGTATCTGCACTTCTGGAAAGGTGAAAACTTGCTTCAATCCTCAACAGAACCCCTCATATCATGTTTTAGAGTTGCGGTGGAATGATGGAGATGGAGCCCTCCTGAATGCGACACAACAGCTTACAGATCCCACCAGACCAGCTTCGCTTTACTTTGATGCTTGTGAGGCCATCAATAGAAATGGCTACTATAGCTGTGGATCTGTTGACAATGAGCGCACTTACTACCATGATGAGAAATACATGTGTCCCGGAGGCGCCTACCAGTGGGGAAAATGTACCGAGACGTATACCTCGAATTATGCCAAAGCCTCTGCAGATGCCTACTTCTGCCCAAAGTGGGAGTGTGTTTACTATGCCACCTGGAATAACGGACCTCAAGGACAAGATGGAGATCATCGCAAAGCTTCTTTGGAAAGACTGCCGTTGCTGACACCCCTTAAGTGCTCGAAAGGTACTTGCAATCCTTTAAAACTCCTCGTGCATAATCCTAGTCATTGGAAACTAGGCTACCAATTTGGCATACGCATAGCAGGCAGGGGAGTGGACCCTGGCACCTATGTACATATACAGCTATACACCAAGATCCATATTTCTTCACCATACCAGCTACACCATACCTTCTACGAGGTCATGCAAGCGGAGATAGAGCTTCCCCAAACTACCCAGAATTTATTCATTGAACTAGCGGGAGCTGTTGCCTCCAGTCTACACATTTCTAATTGTTTCTTCTGTGGAGGTACCAAGATGGGTGACCAATGGCCCTGGGAAGCCAAAGAATTGAACTACTCTGTCCCATATAACCAGACTGCTTTGAACAAGACTGCCAGTGAGTGGGTATTAACCAACACCATCGTCGGTTGCCTCTGTTTTGTCCGCATGGGACCACCATTCACTGTACTTGTTGGACAATTGGTTTGCCTGAGTCAACGAATCTATAACGCCACCACAAAGAAGACATCCTGGTGGTCCGGAGTTAATGCTACTGAACCCTCCAACCCCTTACTCATCTTCCCTCATCTTGCTAAGTTGTGGACTAATCTTGCTTTACCTCATACATGGGAAGCCCCTCCTGGACTATATTGGATTTGTGGTACCCGAGCATTTGCACGCCTCCACCAAATTGGGGAGGGGCATGTGTCTTAGGGACCATACGACCTTCTTTCTTTCTCATTCCCATCTCCCAAGGGGAGCAGTTGGGCTTCCCTGTCTACAAAGGGCGTCAGAAGCGAAACACACTCAAGATTGGACAATGGGATAAGTGGGAAGGGGATGAGTGGCCCCCTGAGCGTATTATCTCCTACTATGGACCCGCCACTTGGGCACAGGATGGGACCTGGGGATAACCCACACCTGTTTATATGCTGAATCGTATTATACGCTTACAAGCTGTTGTTGAAGTTATAACCAATGAAATTAGTAAAGCACTAACTCTTTTAGCCAAGCAGAGTACTTAAATGCGTACAGCTATTTATCAGAATCGCTTAGCATTGGATTATCTACTAGCATCTGAGGGTGGAATGTATGGAAAGTTTAATCTCACTAACTGTTGTTTGCAAATTGATGATCAAGGTCAGGTTGTTGAGGAAATAGCAGACAATATGCGTAAGAAAGCCTATGTCCCAGTTCAAACGTGGGGAGGCCTAGACCTCAGTGGGTGGTCTGGGACCCTATTTTCGGGCCTAGGTGGCTTGAAGACTTTTATGTTTGCAGTTCTAGTTCTGCTAGCTCTGTGCTTATACCATGTTTTTTGCCTCTTTGTGTGCGCATGTTTACTTCCATCATTGACAGTACTGTAGAACGTAAGGCAGCGGCCCGAGTGCTCGCCATGTGGCAGTACCAGGCTCTACCCCGAGCTGAGGCTTCTTTTTAACTGGAGCCTGACGTGTGATTAGTTTCTCGCCCTCTTTAACAGGGCTGAGAATAATCAAAGGGGGGAATGTGGTAGTGTGTTAGGCTATGGCCTATAATAGCCTGCAAACGTATGAGAGGCCTGTAAGCTAGGCGGCCCTGATCCCAACTCCCGCCTGAGAGAAATCAAAGTCTGGGAAAGTTTGAGAAACTGCTTTAAACTGCTTTTGATAAGTTTGTATGAATCCTTTTATTAAAATGCTGATGACAGACATGTTCCAGTGTTCTGCATTCTCACATTCTCTGAGCTTAGGAATGACCTTGCAGTAGTGCATCTATGTCTAGAAATTGTGCCTTTGTTAGAACAGTCCGAGAAGGGGGAGCAGGGAGCTAGGCCCAGAGAGGGTCCCCGATTGGACAGATGCAAGGGGCGTTGGGACCAATAGAAAGTTTGCCTGTATCAAACTGTGAAATTGTATATAATGAATCTGCTGCTGTATTTCGGGGCTCATTCTTTTCAGACACTAAAGTTGTCCGTTTGAGCCTTGTGCACAATAAATTGGATTGGATCCTTGAACTGACTCCTGGTATTATTTATTGCATGCTTATCAGCTGCTACATATTCCTGGTGCGTTGGCCGGGAAGTGTGAGTAGTGTGATGGTATTCAAGTGAATATACCACGACTTCTCGCCTCAAGGTTTGGTCCGGTTGGAACTGTGTCTGTCCGACCGCAGGGGAAACCTCAGGCACCACCGGTCCTCTTGTATCGGAGAGGGTTCCGCCTTGCCTCGGGCGGACTACTGGGTCCAGCTGGCCAACACCTCCAAACCCGAGGGGAAACATAGAAACATAGAAACATGCTGACAGAAAAAGACCACAAGGCCCATCTAGTCTGTCCTTCCATAACAACAACTACAACAGTCCACTTTTTACCTTTAGAGATCCTCTGTGTTGGTCCCATGCTTTTTTGAATTCAGTTACTGTCCTCATCTCTACCACCTCCACTGGGAGACTATTCCACGGATCCACTACTCTTTCCGTAAAGAAATATTTCCGCATATCACTCCTGAATCTATCTCCCTTCACCCTCATCCCATGTCCCCTCGTCGCAGAACTTGCTTTCAATTGAAAGAGGCTCTCTCCCTGAACATTTATGCCACGGAGGTATTTAAATATCTCAATCATATCACCTCTATCCCGCCTTTCCTCTAAGGTGTACATATTAAGATCCTTAAGTCTGTCCTCATATGCTTTATAATGAAGACTACTAATCATCTTAGTAGCAACCCTCTGCACCGACTCCATCCTGTTCACATCCTTTTGAAGGTGCGGTCTCCAGAATTGCACACCATACTCCAAATGAGGTCGCACCAAAGACTTATACAGAGGCATTATCACCTCCTTTTTTCTGCTAGCCATTCCTCTCCTTATGCACCCAAGCATCCTTCTAGCTTTTGCCGTCGCCTTTTCTACCTGTTTAGCTACTTTAAGATCATCGGACACAACTACGCCTAGGTCCCGCTCTTCTTTAGTGGACAAAAGTACTTCACCTCCTATGCTGTATTGCTCCCTTGGATTGCTGCAGCCCAAATGCATGACCTTACATTTTTTAACATTAAATCCCAGCTGCCAAATTCTAGACCATTCTTCAAGCTTAGCTAGATCCCTCCTCATGTTATCTACACCTTCCTGGGTGTCTACTTTATTGCAGATTTTGGTATCATCCGCAAAGAGGCAAACCTTACCAGACAGCCCTTCCGCTATATCACTAACAAAGATCCAGGATCCAACCCAAGAATTGGTTTTGAATCGGGTACCGGATCCGGTGAGTAGACATTTCTTTGTTTCTCAGTCAGTTAGTTTTGGGTAAGTCTTGCATGCGCGAAACTGATTTGGTATTTGGTATAAGGTACCGAGAGCCTGATCACCTCTCAGGGCATGTCCAAGTAAGCCTTGCATGAGTATGCGCGAGGCCCAAACTACTGCCCTTTCTTGGTTAATTGGTTAATCAGCCGGCTGTTATTGGTTAGTTAGTTAGTTGGTTAGTTAGGCAGGCCTGGGAATTTGGGAAAAAACGTTGCTAGCATGGTTGGTTGTGTGTGTGTATGAGAGGTCTTGAAATATAGACCAGGTGAGAGCGGACTCCTGAGTAGCACAGTTCCTGGCCAGGCAACCGCGCCCAGGTGGCGAAAAGGAGGAAGCGTTTGGTGTTTGTCTCCCTCATTGTTCCGTGGGCTGTACGGACCCCTCACCTGCAGCCATCCTACCTGTCCTTACTGTCTGTTGTTTGTATCTGATTTTTGTTATCTGTTAAAACCGCGGGTTTCCCTTCTGGTATAATGTAAGATTATTCTGTTGGGTAATTTGTGAAACAGTTTACCGATTAAGGAATAGTACTGAGAAAAGAAGAAAGAAGAGGGAAAAAACCCCCAACAACTCAGGAGTTACTTCCAAGCACAAAGACAGCTGTCTCACTGATTTCCGTTTTTTTCCCCAGCACAGCGTGAGTCTCTAGCAAGCAGAGAGAGAAGGGGTGTGTTTTTCACACAGTCTGTAGAAAGGAATGTTTATTATCCTTTAACCCTTCGAAGGCTTACTTTCAATTTTTAATCCACATTCTGCAGCTGGGTTAATTTGTGCATATTTCAGGAAAATTGTACCTGTCTTATTCAATATGTTCAAATAGTGATGTTCCTTCTGCTATGGTCATGTATTATATATCATTTGGTATGAATGTTTATTCATAATTTTGGATCCCGACAGTTATAGGCTCAGCCTGGAAAGGGTTAAGTTCTTATTAACCCCTTTCGAGCTCCTCAGCTGTTCTTGTTATATCTCAGCCCTACTTGTCTTTTATGGTCCAAACAGAAATGCTAGAGAAATTAAGGAAACTGCTTTTGTTTTTCCTTTGACCTTCAAAGTAGAGGTTAAGAGCCCTGACAGGACTATGAAGCATCCCGAGCCAGTAGTTATCAGATCACAACTTGAAAATGATTTAAATCCTGAGTGAATGAGGAGTTAATCGTGCTTGATATATATTTGGTTTTGACTGCGTATGCTATCGAGCAAAATTAAAAGTAAAACGGGATTCTATATACTGTGGCAAGCACCTCGTAGAGGACATATTTATTGTTTTTTTTTTTTAAAAAGAAAAAAAAAAGAGTATATGCATTCCAGATATCCATCAACTTTATGCAAAAGTATCCGTTTCATGTCCTTTGAATATCTGCTTTCTGAACTCTAAGATTTAAAGTAATTTCTTTGCAGAGACATTGTTCAGCTTAAGTGCTGATGACGGCTGGCAGTTAGTTTCATGCCAAGTATTTTTATTCTAGTCATACGTAACAGATATGTGGCCGTCATGTTAGGAGCCATATTTCTTTCTACTGGGATTGATGTTATAACATGTTGCAAAATAATAGTTTTATATTTTAAGGACTTTATCTAAATTGTTCCTATTTAGAATGAGCACACCCATCCATTATGCTTATTGCAACCAATCTAAGCTTATGTTTTCTGCCTACCCTTTGTTTACAGCAATAATAAGTTTTTTAATAATAAGTTTTTTTAATAAGTGCACCCAGAGGAATATTGTTGCATAGTTCTGACTCGTAGTCCACAGGAAAATGCAGCCTGACTGCCCGCCCCCTCTGTCTGTCTGTCTGTCTGTTGTCAAGTACATCATCATGAGGAGGGGGGGAATCCACGCAGATTCTGTTGAAATGTATGACTAGGAATTTTAGCAAGGAATTTGCTGGAGACTATGGAATAAAAATGTCTCCGTCCCGATTAGAAATGCTCTATGAAAGGGAGTGGCCAGTGTTAGTCACTTCATGGCCCCGTGAGGGCACCTTTAATATTAGTATAGTTTCCCGTGTTCATCAGATTGTACAAAAAATGTTTTCTGATCAGTTCCCCTACATAGATTCCTGGTTAAATGTTTGTGAAAAAAAAAAAAGAAAACCCTCCTAGTTAAAGCGTTGTTATGAGGAACAGTGTAGAATATTTGTAGCAACTACCCAAGGGGAAAATAAACTGCCTGTCTATTCAGCCCCAGAGTCCCCAGACATTTGTCCGCCCCAGTTGCGCCAGGTCCAGGGCCTACCCACCCTTAATACCGAAGGCCAGGTCATGGTAAGGCCTACCAGCCTTGTTTATGTGCCTTTTTCCACCACTGATTTACTGAACTGAAAGACGCATTATGCCTCCTACACTGAGAAACCTTAGGATTTGATTGAACTAATGAACAGTATTATGCAGACCCATCAGCCTTGATGGCCCCAAGTGGGATCCAAATAGTGCAGACAGCCCTCAATCGGTTCCGCCAAGGCCTTATGCAAAGACTAAAGAAGGGAGGCCAGAAAGCCATGAATATTGGAAAAATATCTGAAGTTCTCCAACGACTAAATGAGAGCCCAGCAGCCCTCTATGAATGATTATCTGAAGTCTACTGACTATATACCCCATACGATCCAGCAGCCCAGGATAATTTGCATATGGTAAGCGCAGCTTTTGTCAGTCAGTCCCAGAGAGATATAAGACGAAAATTACAGAAAATGGATGGATTTGCGGGCATGAATACAGCACAGCTAATGGAAGTTGCTCAGAAAGTGTTTTTGAATCGTGAAAATGAGCGTTACAGAGAAAGTGAACGTAAGATGAAGAAGAAAGCAGATCTTCTTGCTGCCGCTTTAGTTGAACGACGTGGAGGAGGTTTTCCTAACTGAAGGAGCAGAGGACGTGGAAGGGGCCGTGGAAATAGTGGGCCCCCACTGTGTGCGAATCAATGCACCCATTGCAGAGAAGAAGGACATTGGAAAAGTGAATGCCCGCATCTTGACTCCACCCCCCGGAGGGGAGGTGGGAGTACCTGGAGAACAGGAGGTCAATTTCAGAGTCGTGGAGGAATGAACCGAGTACAGTTCCAATAAGAGAGGGAATAAGCTATTGAGGGAGTGGCAGTTGCAGAGGGCTATGACATGGATGAAGACTAGGCCAGACCGGGCTCCAAGTTCACCCTGGGTCCCCAGGAGCCTATGGTCAGTTTGAAGATAGGGGACCAATATATGGACTTTATGGTGGATACCGGAGCAGAACACTCAGTGGTGGCAAAGCCAGTGGCCCCTCTTTCCTCTCGATCTGTCACTATAGTTGGGACTACTGGAGCTAGGGCCACCAAGCCTTTCCTGCAGAACCGCACATGTGAACTAGGGGGACAGAAAATAACGCATCAGTTTCTGTATATGCCTGAATGCCCTATTCCACTTTTGGGCCGAGATATGCTTAATATCCTTTGCTGAAGGGGGAGAAATGCAGATGACTATAAATCCAAAAGCTGCTGGATTGATGGTGCTGACTGTCCCCCGGGAAGGAGAATGGCGGTTCTACAGTGTAGCTCCAACCAAGCCAGTTAGTTCCTGTATACCCACCAACCTCTCAGCTCCACCTGAAGTATGAGTGGAGGATAATCCACCTGGCCTAGTGAAGAACATAGCCCCCATCATTGTCACCCTCAAGCCAGGAGCGGAACCAGTGCATGTGAAGCAGTATCCTCTTCCTCGACCAGCCATTGAAGGTATCCACTGCCATCTGATGAAACTGCTGAAGTATGGACTTCTCAAGGAGTGCCAGTCACCTTGGAATACCCCACTTCTCCCAGTCAAGAAACCTGGGATGGGGGATTACCGCCCAGTAGAAGATCTGAGGCGAGTGAATGATGCAGCTGCAACTATACACCCAGTGGTACCAAATCCTTATACTCTCTTGGGACTGATCTCCGCTGAAGCTACTCATTTCACCGTCCTGGACCTGAAAGATGCCTTTTTTTGCATACGCCTCACCCCCATCAGTCAACCTTTGTTCGCTTTTGAATGGCAAGACCCCACAACAGGAAGGCGGGGTCAACTTACCTGGACTCGATTACCCCAAGGATTTAAGAATTCACCTACTCTCTTCAGTGCTGCTTTAAATCAGGATCTCTCAAGCTACTCTGTGAACCCAGGACAAAGGGTTCTTCTCCAGTATGTGGACGACCTGCTAATAGCCACAAATTTGGAAAGTGAATGTCTACAGGCCACCAGTGATCTTTTGCACCTTCTGAATGAGGCTGGATACAAAGTCTCAAGAGCCAAGGCGCAGTTATGCCAAACTCTCCCCTGCCTGCCACAGCAACAGCTTAAAATCTGCCGCCTCAGAGGCGCGCCCGCCAGAATCGGGAGCAGCGACCATCGTGGAGGGAGTGAGCGGGAGCTCCTCCTCCTCTCCCCTGCCTGCCACAGCAACGGCTTAAAATCTGCCGCCTCAGAGGCGCGCCCGCGCCTTGCGGGCCCGCGTCTGAGGGCCTCGCCAGAGGGCCCTTTGGCGTGGCCCTTAGGCGTTGGTCCTTGGCGTCCATTGCTGTGAGTGGCACTGATGACATGATGTGGACTAGAGTGATGTGCTGCTATGTTGTGGTAACGTGCTGTTCCATGTTCCTCTTCTTCTTCTATCTGTTTGACTGTCTCTGTCCTCTTCTCTGTCCTATCATATAAATGGCGTTCCTTTCCTTTTTCATCAAATGATATAGTATTGTAAACCGCTCTAATCCCTTTGGCCTGAGCGGTATATCAAATAAATAAATAAACATCTAGGATTCCAATTGTCCAGCGGAATCCGACGCCTGGGACCGGAATGCAAAGAAGCTGTATGCAGTATTCCCACTCCAACCACCAGGAGGCAAGTGAGAGCCTTCTTGGGGGCTGCAAGTTACTGTCGTATATGGATACCCAACTTCGCTCTGTTGGCAAAGCCGTTGTATCAAGTCACCAAAGGAATGGAGAGGTCCCCATTGGAGTGGGGGCCTGAACAGGATGCAGCATTTCGATCTTTAAAGGCCGCCTTGATGTCATCACCAGCTCTGGGTCCACCAGATGTCCAGAAACCTTTTCGTCTCTATGTTCATGAGTTACGAGGAAATGCTCTAGGAGTGTTGACTCAATCTCTTGGATCTTGGCAACGGCCCGTAGCCTATTTATCAAAACAATTGGATGTGGTTGCAAAAGGCTGGCCCCCTTGTTTGAGAGCTGTTGCAGCCACAGCCCTCCTAGTGAGCAAAGCAGACAAGCTCACTTTGAGACAAAATCTTCAAGTTACTGTACCACATTCTGTTCTGACCCTTATGGAACACAAAGGAAATTTTTGGCTCACAAATTCACGAATGTTGAAGTATCAGAGTATGCTGTGTGAGAATCCTTGATTGCAATTGATGGTCAATCAAGCTTTGAATCCTGCTACGTTGTTACCAATTGGTCCTGGCCCCCCTGATCATGACTGTCTGAAAATTATGGACACTGTATTCTCAAGTCGCCCGAATTTGACTGATGTTCCTTTGGAGAACCCAGAACGGACTTTCTTTGTGGATGGAAGTAATCTCATCATCAATGGACATTGTTGTGCAGGGTATGCAGTAGTGACCCTGGACATGGTAGTTGAGTCCTCAGCTTTGCCCCCAGGGACTTCAGCGCAGAAAGCTGAACTGATAGCTCTCACTAGAGCACTGACAATAGGAAAAGGGCTCTGTCTAAATGTGTACATAGCTTCCAAGTATGCCCTTACAACCTTGCATGCACATGGGGCCCTGTACAAAGAATGAGGGTTTATCAGATGCGTACTACCTATAGACCTCAGAATTTAGGAAAAGTAGAACGTATGAATAGAACCCTGAAATCTCAGTTATCTAAACTTTGCCAAGAAGTTCATCTGAAGTGGCCCCAGGTTCTTCCTACAGCTCTTCTTAGGATATGCTTAGCCCCTACTAAGTCTTTAGGAGTTTCCCCTTTTGAGATTCTGTATGGGCGACCCCCGCCTATTGTACAAGGAATAAAAGGAGATATGAAACAGATTGGATCTGAAATTACTAGACAAGAACTATTGGCTTTAAGTTCTGTTTTGCAGAGTCTTCATAAGTGGGTACAAGATCAACTGCCCATCAATCTAACAGAACCCCTGCATCCTCTCAAGCCTGGAGTCTCGGTGTGGATCAAAGAGTGGAGAAAGACACCGTTGGCACCGCATTGGAAGGGACCTTATGTTGTCATCTTATCAACCCCAACTGCAGTTAAAGTTGCAGAACTCGAACCCTGGATTCATCACAGTCGAGTAAAGCCAGCAGCCATTGATATCAGTGTGGAATGGAAGACAGCTACAAAAGTATTAGCTATGTGGCAATATTACCCTATACCCCAAAATGATGCTTTTATGCAAGTATAATATGTGATTTAATTCTCATCCTTTCTCACTTGCGGGTGAGAATAATCAAAGGGGGGAATGTGGTAAGCTACGGCCTATAATAGCCTGCAAACGTATGAGAGGCCTGTAAGCTAGGCGGTCCTGATCCCAACACCCGCCTGAGAGAAACCAAAGTCTTGGAAAGTTTGAGAAACCGCTTTAAACTGCTTTTGATAAGTTTGTATGAATCCTTTTATTAAAATGCTGATGATAGACATGTTCCAGTGTTCTGCATTCTCACATTCTCTGAGCTTAGGAATGACCTTGCAGTAGTGTATCTATGTCTAGAAATTGTGCCTTTGTTAGAACAGTCCGAGAAGGGGGAGCTGGGAGCTAGGCCGAGAGAGGGTCCCCGATTAGACAGATGCAGGGGGCGTTGGGACCAATAGAAAGTTTGCCTTTATCAAACTGTGAAATTGTATATAATGAATCTGCTGCTGTATTTCGGGGCTCATTCTTTTCAGACACTAAAGTTGTCCGTTTGAGCCTTGTGCACAATAAATTGGCTTGGATCCTTGAACTGACTCCTGGTATTATTTATTGCATGCTTATCAGCTGCTACTGTAGCAGCAAAGTGCAGACAAACCAATGATACCAGGAGTCTGTTCAGAAGGTCCAAATCATTTATTTGTGCACAAGTCTCAAGCAAGTCAATTTCAAAATGGCTGAGCAAAGTTTTCAAGCATTACAACAACTTTTATAGACTTTTGTTCCATTCTAGGTATAGAAAAACATTTCATTGGTCCCGGTAACCTCCCGTACCTCCCGTACCTCTTCTATTGGTCCCGGTACTGATAAGTTTATCCAATTATGTCCCTTCTGTGGGCATGACACCTGCCTGCCCCCCTTCTAGTCCCAATTACAATGGTCAGTTCATCAACTTGTTACTTTCACACTCTCAAGGTTATAGAACCAATTTGTGCATACAGAAGAGCAAGGTTCTGTAACTCATCTGTCAGCACTCCTCATTATTTCTCTGCAGATGTACTTTTTCTTATCAGTAACTTTTAAACATGTCTTTTCTGTATTTTTCCATTTCTCAGTACTGCAGTTCTGCTTACCTAAGCTAATTCAATACTTCTACTGAGTTCTATCTTACAATAGCAGCATATTGGGGGATGTGCAATCCTATATGCCTCTCCACAGGCCTCATTTACAGGTCAAGCTAGCCATGCTGGCCTGCTTATGTTCGGACACTGTGGGTCACAGGCCTGCACCTGCCACATTCCCCCCTTTGATTAATCTCACCCTATTACTTAATAAGGTGTGAGAATTAAATCACTTTCTGAAGAATCACATCCTGATTAAAGGATTTCTACCAGGACTAGCTGTATATAAAGCCATGATTTTTGTTGCGGTCTTCCGCTCTACTGTACTATCAATAGTGTTATGAATGGAACGCATACAACATGGGATTAAACATGGTAATAAGAAAATAACTGCAACAAGGATTAGTACCAATACGATGAAAGTCTTAAATCCTCCCACCCATGAAAAGAGGTTAGCAAACCAATTAGGAAATTTCAATGAGTGCCAAGTCTGCACTGGCACATAAGCATGTCTTTGCATATCTTTAGCAATTTCTTCAACTACTTGACCTTTATCATCTATTTTCAAACAGCAATTGGTTAAGTTCAGTTTACCACATACTCCTCCTTCAGCTGCTAACAAATAATCAAGTGCTAAGCGGTTCTGGTATATAGCAGTGCGCATCTGAGTACTTTGTCTAGCTAAGAGCGTAAGAGCATGACTAGTTTCATTGGTTATTATTTCAACTACTGCTTGTAAGCGAATAATACGATTGATCATATAAATTGGAGTACGATATCCATACATACCATCATCATTCCAAGTGGCAGGTCCATAATACTCAATAATTCTTTCTGGTGGCCAATCATCACCCTGCCACTTTTCCCATTTGCCTATCTGTAAGGCTTCTCTTTTCTGTCTTGATGCTCGTTTGTGTCTGTGGGTAGTGTATACAGGGTATCCTAATTGTTCTCCATGTTCAGTGTTTAACAGGAAGAAAGAAGGTCTGATGGTTCCTAAGACACATGCTCCTCCCCAGTGTGGTGGGAGTTGTGCATATGCTCGGTTTCCACAGATCCAATATAGGCCAGGTGGGGCTTGCCAGGCTTGGACTTTGGCAAGGTTAGTCCATAAACCAGCAAGTTCAGGAAATCTGGCTAATGGGTTAGGAGGTTCAGGATGTCTAATTCCTGACCACCAAGCTGTCTTTTTGGTCGTGGCATTATAGTATTTCTGGCTAAGACAGACCAGCTGTCCTACCTTTTGGGTGAACTGGGGTCCAGTTCTGGCATAGCAAAGACGTCCAACGATTGAGTGCGCTAACACCCATTCACTGGTTGTCTTATGTAATTCAGTCTGATTATAAATCATAGAATAATTCAACTCTTGGGCTTCCCATGGCCACTGATCTCCCATTTGGGTTCCGCCACAGAAATAACAATCTGTGATCTTAAGACTAGATACTACTGCTCCGGCTAATTCTAGAAATAAATTCTGTGAGGGGTGAGGGATCTCAAACTTATTTACATGCATGGCTTCATAAAAAGTATTATGAATATGATATTTAGATGACTTGTGGGCTTGGGTATTCAATCTGATATACACAATGGTCCCTGGATCTATTGCTCCTCCAGCAATACGTAAACCAAACTTGTATCCTTGTTTCCATGCATGGGGATTATGTACACGCAAGTGTAAGGGGTTACAAGCATCTTTCTGACATTTATCATTTGTGGTTGGCTTGGTTAGAGTAGCCATCCGCTTATCTATTTTCTCATTAGTTATACCAGTGTTCCAGGTAGCATAAAAAACACATCCCCAATACGGGCAATAGTAATCTGCCGCTGTAGCAGTACTATAGCCAGATCCCGTTTTACCTGTACACTTCCACCAATTTGTGGCACCTTCTGGACACATATACTTATGGTCATTTCGATACGCCTTCTCCCATGTACCACAGGTGGACTGACTATCTCTATTAATGGCATTACATGCATCAAAATTCAAAACAGCAGGTTTAGTAATGTCCTTAAGTGGTGGTGTAGCAGTTAATATAGGTCCATCTGCATCCTTCCATCTTATTTCCAACGTGTAATAGGATGGATTCTGATGCGGATTATAGCATGCTTTGATTTTGCCATGAGTGCAAACATTTAGTTCAGTGGTGTTATAGATACACCGAGTTATTGTTCCCTTGCAGGTATAGTAGGAATGGTAAAGCAAAGTCTGAGTTACTTTCAGTCCAGTTCTAGTAGAAGTAATGCAAGCAGTGCATGGAGGTAAAGCATAAGTCAGTTCAAAACCTCCAAAGAAGGCAACCAAGGCAAAGCAAAAACAAAGATACATGTTGATGTTGATTGGAGTTCTTCTGAATCCTCAGCTTGCTGATCTTGATCACGACGGTCTATTATTCTTCGTCCCGTTTGCTAATGAAGCAATTTAACGGGTGCTGAGTGTTGATTGAAGATCCTCAAGATGTCCAGTACACATTAACCAACTTAGCAATTCAGTTGGCTTGTGAAGTCTGGCTTAGTCAATGTAGTCTCAAAGTAGTATGTCAAATCACACACGAGTTGAGTTCGTTGAAACAAAACTGTTGCTGCATGGAAAACAGCAATCCTCTTCGAAAGACTTGGCTACTGCAAAGCACTTGTGATGAAGTGTCTATGCTGCTGGTTGCCGTCTCAGAGTAACTCGCAAGGGTACATCAGGATGCTGTTCTGCTGTCCACTGCTCTGGTTCAGGATCGGCGGCGGGCTTGACTCTGCTGTGGTGGATCCAGGCGTCGATCTCGGCTACCTTTACTGCAGTTGGGGTAGACAGGATGACGGTGTATGGTCCCTTCCAATGGGGTTCCAACGGTATCTTCTTCCAATCTTTGATCCACACCGAGGTACCAGGCTGGTAGGGATGCAAGGGTTCCGTCAAGTTGATAGGCAACTGGTCTTGGATCCACGTATGGAGAGTCTGCAGAACAAAACTAAGAGCTAGGAGTTCTTGTCTGGTTACTTCTGAACCAATCTGGGCTAAACTTCCTTTGACTCCCTGCACTATTGGTGGGGGTTTACCATACAAAACTTCAAAAGGGGAAAATCCTGTTGACTTTACAGGAGCTGAGCGTATTCTGAGTAAAGCTATGGGGAGCACTTGGGGCCATTTCAAGTGTGTCTCCTGACAAAGCTTGGACATTTGGGCTTTCAAAGTACGATTCATTCGCTCAACTTTCCCTGAACTCTGGGGTCTGTATGCAGTGTGGAGTTTCCATTGTATCTGCAAAGCTTTTGCTAACTGCTGAGTAACTTGGGAGACAAATGAGGGTCCATTGTCTGACCCTATTATTGCTGGGATTCCAAATCTGGGGACAATCTCTCTCATTAAGACTTTGGTAACTTCTCGGGCTTTCTCAGTTCTGGTTGGGAATGCTTCTACCCACCCAGAGAAAGTACAAACTAATACTAGTAGGTAATGGTATCCATTGGCTTTTGGCATTTCGGTGAAATCAACTTGGAGGTTGTGCATGGGGGTCACACCTCTTGACTGAACTCGGGGTGCTGTAATAAGGCCTTGCTTGGCATTATTCTTGGCACAAGTTTGACATTGTCGTGCTACTGAAGCTGATATGGTTGTCATCAGAGGGATGTAGAAATGTGGTCTGAGTGCTTTTTCCATGGCACTTTTTCCATAGTGGGTAGCTTCGTGGAAAGCTTTGACAAAGGCTGGTCCTAACAATTCAGGAATTACTATTCTTCCCGGAGGTTGACTGCCCTCATCTGGTGGCAGCTCAATCCATCCGTCTTTCAGTACTCCATTTTCTTTGTCACAATAGTAGTCCAATTCTTTGGTGGTATATCGTGGGGTCCATAGATTCAAGGGTACTGGAAACAATGCTGCTTGCATTGGCATAGCTTGTGGGGCAATTTGTCCTGTCATAGCTGCTTGTCGTGCTGAGGCATCTGCAAATCTATTTCCTCGGGCAACTTCTCCTTTTCCTGCTTGATGTCCTCTGCAATGCATGACAGCTACACGTGTTGGGGCCCATACTGCATCAAGTAACATCAATATTTCGGGACCATATTTGACTGATTTTCCTCCGGATGTGATGAGTCCTCTTTCTTTATAGAGAGCTCCATGGGCATGCAAGGTAGTGAAGGCATATTTGGAATCTGTATATACATTTAGCACAAGTTTTTCTCCTAACAACAATGCTCTGGTGAGTGCTATCAATTCGGCTTTCTGGGCTGATGTGCCTGAGGCTAGGGCTGATGATTCAACTACTTTGTGTTGAGTGACGACTGCATATCCGGCACAGCGTCGTCCGTCAAGGATGAGACTGCTCCCATCAACATAATAGATCTAGTCGGGATTGTCTATGGGCACATCTGTTAAGTCAGGTCGACTAGAGAACACAGTTTCCATGATTCGATACAGTCATGTTCTGGGAGTTCTTCACTGATGGGTATCAAGGTGGCTGGATTCAAGGCATGGCTCACTTCGAGTTGTATTTGTGGGTTTTCACATAACATGCTCTGGTACTTCAACATTCGGGAATTGGTGAGCCAATAATTTGCTTTTTGCTCCATAAGGGCAAGGACTGCATGTGGCACAGTGACTCGTATGTTCTGTCCTAGTGTGAGTTTGTCTGCCTCACTCACTAATAGCGCTGTAGCTGCAACTGCTCTCAAGCAAGGTGGCCATCCTTTGGCCACAGGGTCCAATTGTTTCGATAGGTAGGCTACAGGTCGCTCCCAATTTCCTAATTTCTGAGTCAACATGCCTAGGGCATTTCCCTGTGTTTCGTGTACAAACAAGTGGAAAGGTTTGTGGACATCTGGTAGTCCAAGTGCTGGTGATGACATCAATTCTTCTTTTAACTTCTGGAAGGCTGTGTCCTGCTCAAGTCCCCACTCCAGTGGTGACTTTTCTTCTCCTTTTGTGGCTTCATACAGTGGTTTGGCGATTTGGGCAAAGTTGGGTATCCAGATTCGGCAATATCCTGCCGCTCCCAGAAAGGCTCTGACCTGCTTTCTGGTTGTTGGAGTTGGAATTCTGCATACTGCTTCTTTTCTTTCTCTGCCTAATCTTCTGCTTCCTTGGGTAATACGAAATCCCAAGTATTTCACTTCTTTTTGACATAGCTGTGCTTTGGCTCTGGAAACTTTGTATCCAGCTTCATCTAGTAACTGCAAGAGATCTTTGGTAGCTAGTATACATTCACTTTCTGATACGGCAGCTATCAACAGATCATCCACGTATTGGAGAAGCACTCTCTTTCCCGGGGCTACTGGATAGCTTGAAAGGTCTTGATTTAGTGCAGCACTAAAGATGGTAGGTGAATTCTTGAATCCTTGGGGTAATCTTGTCCAGGTAAGTTGGCCCCCTCTTCCAGAGATGGGGTCCTGCCATTCGAATGCAAACAATATTTGGCTTACAGGGGCTAATCTTATGCAAAAGAATGCATCTTTCAAATCCAATACAGTGAAATGGGTAGCTTCAGCAGGTATCAGTCCTAGAAGAGTGTAAGGATTGGGTACAACTGGATGTATAGTTTCAACTGCATCATTTACTCTTCTTAAATCTTGTACTGGGCGATAATCATCTGTCCCAGGTTTCTTTACTGGCAAAAGTGGGGTGTTCCATGGGGATTGACATACTTTTAGTAGGCCATACTCGAGCAATCTTTGTAGGTGGCGATGGATGCCTTCAATTGCGGCTCTTGGGAGAGGGTACTGTTTGACGTGCACTGGTGTAGCACTAGGCTTGAGGGTTACAATCACTGGAGCTATATGCTTGGCTAGGCCTGGGGGACTGCCTTCTGCCCATACTCCAGGTGGTGCATCAATACTTTTCAAAGTTTGTTCAAAATAGGTGTCTTGGACAGAATCATCAATGTAATACCTCCATTCTTCTTCTCGGGGAACTGTCAGCAGCATTACTCCTGCTGGCTTGGCTTGGGAATTTACTGTCATTTGCATTTCTCCTTGCTCAGAGAAAGATATATGTGCTTGAAGTTTGGCTAGCATATCTCGTCCCAGTAGTGGTACTGGACATTCGGGCATGTAAAGGAATTGATGAGTTACTTGCTGTCCTCCTAGACTGCATATTCGGTTTTGAAGAAAAGACTTTGTGGCTTTGGCACCAGTTGCTCCTATGATGGTGACTGCTTTTGTAGTGAATGGGGCTATCTTTTTATCTATTACTGAATGTTGTGCTCCAGTATCGACCATAAAGTCCATAATTTGGTCTCCTATTTGTATTCCGACCATAGGCTCCTGGAGACCTAAAGCAAACTTGGAGCCCGGTCTGTCCTAATCCACGTCATCCTCATCATGGGCTGGTGTGGCCAATGCTTGAATGGCTCCTCCTCTCTCTCGCTGGTATTGTTCTCGATTGGCTCCTCCTCGGCCTCGGGGACGGCCTCGTCTTTCTTCTCGCCACTGATGATCGTTGTCGTCATCTTGCTGGGCGTCTTCGAGTTGCGGGCACGTATCTCTCCAATGTCCTTCCTCTCTGCAATAGGCGCATTGGTTCACGCCTAGTCTCTGGGTCCGGCCTCCGCCTTGACCCCGCCCTCTTCCTCTGCTCCTTCGACTAGGGACACCTCCCCTTTTCTTTTCAACTATGGCCGCAGCCAAAAAATCAGCTTTCTTCTTCATCTTTCTATCACATTCTCTCTGTCTTTCAGTATCACGATTCACATACACTTTATGAGCGACTTCCAATAACTGTGTTGCATTCATGCCCGCAAACCCTTCTAATTTCTGTAATTTGCGTCTAATGTCTGGTTGAGACTGGTTTACAAAAGCAGAATTCACCATACATAAACTTCCTGGTGCCTCGGGATCATAGGGAGTATACATTCTGTATGCTTCAGTTAATCTCTCATAAAAATCTGCTGGGCTCTCATCTATCCCTTGGATAACTCCTGCAACTTTGGAAAGGTTCATAGCTTTTGGCCCCCCCTTCTCAGGCCTTGTAAGAAGCCTTGGCGAAAACGGGCTAGGGCTGTGGATCCTTCATCTGTATTTGGATCCCATTGGGGGTCTTCATTCGGGAATTCTCTCTGAGCTGCTTCCCGACGGTCTATTATATTCTGCCCCTGTGCCGGAGCTACAGGGTTCTCTGCCATCCATTCAATAGCTGCTTTTCTAATTCTTGCTCGCTCTTCTGTCGTGAATAGGGTGGTCAGGAGCTGACGGCAATCTGGCCAAGTGGGTTGGTGAGTTTCCATAATACTAGTTACTAATTCTGTCAGCTCCTGGGGCTTACTAGTATAGGAGGCGTAATGCGACCTCCAATTTAATAAATCAGTTGTAGAGAAAGGGATATACACATAAGTTAGGGGTCCCGCTACCACTTCATCATTATCATTCTTTACGGGCACTCCCGGGACTTGCCGTAAGGGAAACAGTTTGGCTGCCATAGGTGTCTTTTGGGATCTAAGGGTTATCGTCGTTGCCTTTGCAGGAGTCACTTTCTTTTTCTCAACAGGTTTTGCTTTGGGTTTCTCTCTCACTGGCGTGCTAGTGCTAGCGCTAGCTTTCTCAATTATTTGTACATTGTCCTCCTCATCTGGGGGATTCTCTCTTTCTCCTTCTTCTATCTCCACTTCTGACTCGCTTTTTATGTCCTCCTCTTCTTTTTCCACTAGTTCTTCCTCTTTCTCTCCTCCGGGAGGGGGATCAGGGGTTGGGTCCCGCCTCGGCTCTGGCCGTCTCTGGGGTTCTGGGGCAGGACGCCGGGCTACTCTTACTGGACCTGGGGTTCGGGGCTGCCTGAGAGTTATTTCTGGGGAATCAGGATCTGCCAGGATGGGCTTCTTTCTGGCTTTCTTATCCTGCTCTTTCATTCTAGGCTGTTCCGTTTTCTGTCTAGAATCTGTTTTAGCTAACATTATTCTGCACTGTTCCTCATAACAGCGCTGCGCCCAGGAGGGCGGATCTTCACAAATACTTAACCAGGAATCTATATAGGGGTACTGATCGGGGTGCGCTATCCGCACTCTACGGTGTATTGACTGAATAATCTCTACATTGAACGTTCCCTCTCGGGGCCAGATGGGGTCTAGATCGGGCCACTCCCTAGTACACAAAATCTGCAAACGGGCTGCTGTCATTTTAATACCATAATCTCCTGAATATCCCTCTTTAAAATGTGCGATCATACATTCTAATGGAGTGTTCCTAGTAGACTCCGCCCCTCCCATTTCGATGTGTGCGCGCAACAACAGACAGAAGGGAAAAGGAGGGCGGACCGTGGGTAAGGGGTCCTCACGGCCCTGGAAACGTATAGGGAATACAAATAACAAGACAAGACGACAATCGCTTCCCCCTTTTCGCGACCTGAACGCGGTCGCCCGGTCAGGAAATGCGCTAATCAGGGGTCCGCCTTCACTTGGTCCGTGCTGCCAGACCTCTCATTCACACTTCGTTCACACAATCATGCTAGCAACGTATCCCAGAATGCATTCGTTTCTATCTGTTCTGACTAGTCTTTTTCCCAATTACAAAAAGGATGAGGGTTTCACCCAGCGAATTCCCATGCCAGGTTACTCGGCTCTTCCTTGAGAGTTGATCATGCTCTCTTACCAATTCCCAATATCTCGAGATTACAAATTCCAAATTCCAATGGCAGTACTGCTCTTTCTATTTCTGTCTAGACCCAAAATCAAAACTATACTCACCGGATCCGGTCCTCAAACTTCCCAAGCAGGCGCATGAGTTGGACCTCGGACTCCCCTCACTCGGGTTCGAGGCGTTGACTCCAGCCGGGCTCGTCACCCGCCGAGGTCCGACCAGCTCCCTCCGATACAAGGGACCGGTGGCGCCAGGGAGCAGCCCTCGTCGGAAGGGCGCGATCCCGGCAGGACCAAGCCTATAGAGGCGGAAAGTCGTGGTATATTGCCCTATATACACTTTGATTCCACAACTTCCCGGCCAATGCACCAAGGAATATGTAGCAGCAAAGCGCAGACAAACCAATGATACCAGGAGTCTGTTCAGAAGGTCCAAATCATTTATTTGTGCACAAGTCTCAAGCAAGTCAATTTCAAAATGGCTGAGCAAAGTTTTCAAGCATTACAACAACTTTTATAGACTTTTGTTCCATTCTAGGTATAGAAAAACATTTCATTGGTCCCGGTAACCTCCCGTACCTCTTCTATTGGTCCCGGTACTGATAAGTTTATCCAATTATGTCCCTTCTGTGGGCATGACACCTGCCTGCCCCCCTTCTAGTCCCAATTACAATGGTCAGTTCATCAACTTGTTACTTTCACACTCTCAAGGTTATAGAACCAATTTGTGCATACAGAAGAGCAAGGTTCTGTAACTCATCTGTCAGCACTCCTCATTATTTCTCTGCAGATGTACTTTTTCTTATCAGTAACTTTTAAACATGTCTTTTCTGTATTTTTCCATTTCTCAGTACTGCAGTTCTGCTTACCTAAGCTAATTCAATACTTCTACTGAGTTCTATCTTACAATAGCAGCATATTGGGGGATGTGCAATCCTATATGCCTCTCCACAGGCCTCATTTACAGGTCAAGCTAGCCATGCTGGCCTGCTTATGTTCGGACACTGTGGGTCACAGGCCTGCACCTGCCACACTACAGTAGGCTATGGCCTGTAAACTAGGCCTAGACCCCAACCCCCACCTGAGACTAGTGTAGAAAAGAACCAAAGTCTGAGAAAACTGCTGTAAACTGCTTTTGAAGAGATTGATAAGTTTGTACAATTCCTTTATTAAAATTCCTTTATGCTGATGATAGACATGTTCCAGTGCTCTGCATTTTCTTTGCATTCTCTAAGCCAGATATGACCTTGAAGTAGAAATGTATCTATGTCTAAGACTGTGCCTTTGTTAGAATAGTCTGAGAAGGGGGAACAGAGGAGGTAGGCCCAGAGAGAGTCCCCAATTGGATAGGTGCGGGGGGCATTGGGACCAATAGAAAGTTTGCCTGTATCAAACTGTGAAAATTGTATATAAGGAATTTGCTTCTGTCCTCCATTGCTCAGTCCTTTTTGGATGCTATTCTGTCTGAGCCTTGTGCACAATAAATTGGCTTGGATCTTGCAACTGACTCCTGGTCTTATTCATTGCATGCACTTCGCTGCTACATCAATACCTCCAAATATCTCAGGCCGTTAGGAAAGATTTGATACTCGGAAAACCAAATCCAGTCACTAATATCTAGTATAATGTGTGTAGTAATATAATAATAATAATGCACAGATAAAAACCTACAATTCAAAATACACTATGAATATATTCAGAGGTTAAGGTAAAACAAGTACAAATGTCTAAAACAGTAATACCCAGGTTCTGGTGCTGATCCATATTTGTTCTGGATCAGTTGACATTTCTTGACTGGTGGCAGGATACAACATATTCTGTTGCTGTGACCCCTCTTTATCCCAAGCATTATACAGTTTTTCATGCTCATTCTTTGATTTTTTTCTCTCAGCTCTGTGAAAGGTGGATCTCTATTTCTCTGTCTCTTCCCTCCTTTCTATTTTCCACGTTCTTTCCTCTCTACCCTTCTTCTTTAACACCACAGTAAAACTGAGCTTTTATTTAAAATATTACAGGACTGCATTTTTCACCATTCCCAGTCTCCCTTTATCCCAAAAGCACGATAGGACTTCTTTTCCCAGCATCCGTGCCTACAGCTGTAGGACCACCCCTTTCTGACATCACCACCTCCTAGAAGGGGCGGAGCTTGCTGTACTACAGTGCTGATATCCTGAACACCAGAGAGAAGCTGAGAGGGGACTCTGATCCTGAAAAGCCAAAACTGCAGCTCAGGGGGCCCTGCAGAGAGACAGGGCTGGAGCTGGTGCTGTGGAAAGGGCAGGAGAATGGCTGCAGGGCTTCCTGTTCAGCAAGTAGGAGACTAGCAGGAGGTAGGTAGCAGGGAACGCAGTGCCAGGCAATGTCATCCAGCCTCTGATACACACATGCTGAAGGGGGAAAACAGAAGAATAAACGAGCTTGACACTGCTCAATCTAGAAAAGTCCTTGAGAATCTTCTTCCTTGTTCCCTTCCCCTCACACAGCAGCCTCTCCTCTGGCTTTATTGTGCCCTCACTTTTTGTTTCATGTCATCTCACTAGATTCTCCTTCCTCCCTGCCTCTTTCTTTCCTTTCTGCACTTTGGTTTGAGTGAACCTGAGAAAATAAGAGTTTAAATTTAAAAGATTATATAGCAAAATTGAAAGGCAGATTGAGTTTGAATTTCTGATCACCACATTAATCATTTATTATTTATTTAACTGGTTTTATATACCGCCTTATCAGATACATAGAACAGAGTAGGTAAACTTAACTAGATTTAACTTAACATGAGCAAACTATAATTAAAAAAGTTTTATTTTTCTGTAAATGAAAAAGAAAGTTTAAACCTTTCTGTATCCAAACAGCAAAAACAACAGAAAAGGTGTGAGCTGAAATATTTCAAATGTAGCTCAAATCAAGATTAGAGAAATATCTACCAATGAATTTATTAAAATGTCCTCACTGTTCTCTGTACCTTAACTCCGTGTGCTCTTATAGAGCTCACAGTACAAATTTGCTGCACTTTCAGAGTGTTGAGCTGAGCTGTAAGGAAGAACCCTAAACCCCCACCCTCAGCCTGGAGCTCTTCCAGTGCAAATCAGGACACACACGTATTGAAATTTGTGCTCTAGAGTTAAAAATTCTCATTTATTCATCAATGAACTTATCTCTATATTCATCAAATATCTTCCTTACCATTACTGCTGGCTTTGCAAAGTTGCTCAGAATTAGTAAGACATCAGTAAATAATACAATTCTATGTGTAGTTCCTTAAAACTTGTAACCAAATATTTACTGAAGGGGCTATTTGTTTAATTTGTAAAATGAATAACAACAGAAAAAGAAGGCATCCTGCTTAGTCCTATTGCATATTTACACAGGCTCCTACTTTCTCATCTAGGTCTTTATTACACGCACATATTCCAGCGCATGTACACCTATGTCATAAGGGAGATTCTTCATCGTCCCTCCAGGCCACTTCACGCATGGGTTGTCAGCCCCCTCCAGCAGCTGAGGACCGAACAAGACAGAGTCTTGATGATGCAGTATAAGAGTCTTTTCAGTCCTCAGCAGCTGGGAGAGAGCTCCTCAGTGTAGGCTCCAGAGGGTTTAGGATAAGATATGCCTCTCTAGTTCCTTTCATTTTTTAATATATAAGAGAGAACGATACAGCGAGAAAAGATCCTTCTAAGAGAGGCTTCTGATTACCCTGGCAGGGTACTCTCAGGGCCCATAGAAGTAAAGGCTGGAAGCACTCCCCTATGGGTCAGCAGGGGAGTGCAGGGGGCAGCAGAGGCAGAGCCTGCCTCAAGCATAGTGGTGCACGCCAGAAACTGCTCGGGGGTGTGCATGCCTAGGAGCCCCAGGTCTCTCCCTCCCATCTTCCCAGCACGGTAGCCAAAGTGCTGCTAGCTGCAGTCTCTCTGCCTATCTTCTTGCAGGCTCGGCTGACCGGAGGTGAGTGGGGTAAGTGCAGTTACCGTTCTGCTTCATAGGAGGCCACGGGGGCTGTGCATGGGGCTCTGTTTTGACGGCATATTGTTGGTTTTCATTGCTTCGTCTTGCCTGTATCTCTGGCAGCGTGAGGAGTTTGGGTGGAGTGGTGCGTGCATGAGCCCGGCTTTTTTGGCTTGCATGGAGTGTGGCTGCAGTCGTGGCTTGGGGCTGGTGGGGTTCTGTCAGAGTTGTTTGCGTTGGGGCTGTTGGCTGCAGAGGGAGTTGTTTGCAGAGGCTATGGAACAGGACGGGGCTCCATCAGTAGGCGCGTCTTCTAGGCCGGTGGTTCCTGTGGTTTTGGTGGGAACCGCAGCCATTTCACCAGCAGCGGCCATTTTACAGGGAGAGCAGGAAAATAAGAGTAAACACAAGAGCAAGGCTAAAAAGCCTGTGGTAACGGCGTCCCCATAGAAAACGGAGATTCCATCTAAGCTGGAGGGCTGGAGTGCCTTTTCTCTCCAGAATTCATTTTATCTTTACATAAGGCATTTCCACAAAGAAAGCGCTGCTTAATCCAAGCAAATGGCTTGGAAAATTACCCTCCCTATCTCCCCTCACCTCAAGTTCTCACTTGGATTTTAAGCTCACTGGGGCAGGGACAGAATGTGCCTCAATTATAAAAATGCTGTAAATCCCCTTGAGCTAAAACTGGAAGGAAGAAACTTGGAGGACACATAGGATGGCCTTATGATCCCTCAGACCTGGATCTCATCCTGCCATCTTAAGATAGACGGTAGAGATGAGACAGATCCTGATCATATCTGCAAGTTCCTGGAGTGGAGGATGTCCACAAAAACATCTCCTATTCGCGCTTAAGGGGGCCCCGTGCGAACACCATTATGTCACACCGGACGGCTTCAGAGGGAGCCAGGGAAGCCCGTGCAAGGCCTCGTCTCCCTCTGTACAACCGCCAGCGTGAAGATCCTTTTCCTTCACGCTGGCAGCTGTTTCTGTGAAACTGCGATTGCTGGGAAAGGTTAAAGGCAATGCCCTTTAACCTTTCCCAGCATTTGCTGCTTCACAGAAAGAGCCGCCAGCATGAGAGAAAAGGATCTTCACGCTGGCGGTTGTTCAGAGGGAGCCGGGGCCTCGTGTGGGCTTCCCCGGCTTCCTCTGAAGCCCTTCAGACAGCTGAGGGGCTGGTTGGGGGGGGGGGGGATAAGGCCAAGGACTGGATGGGCTGTGATGGGGACCTGGCTGGATGGGCTGTGATGGGGACCTGGACTGGAAATGGGTTATGGGGGGGGGGGGAACTTGGACTGGAAATGGGCTGTGATGGGGGACCTGGACTGGAAATGGGCTATGGTGGGGGGAGGGAGGGAACTTGGACTGGAAATGGGCTGTGATGGGAGGGCTAGCACTGGAAATGGGCTGATGAAGAGCTGGAATAGGACTGGAAATGGGCTGATAGGGGCTGGAATAGGACTGGAAGTGGGCTGATGAGGGGGCTAGGATTGGAAATTGGCTGATTGGGGGAGCTTGGAGTGGAAATTGGCTGATGGGGGGCTGGAATAGGACTGGAATTGGGCTGATGGTGGGCTGGAATAGGACTGGAAATGGGCTGATGGTGGCTGGAATAGGACTGGAAGTGGGCTGACGAGGGGGCTAGGATTGGAAATTGGCTGATGCGGGAACTTGGAGTGGAAATTGGCTGATGGGGGGCTGGAATAGGACTGGAAATGGGCTGATGGTGGTTGGAATAGGACTGGAAGTGGGCTGACGAGGGGGCTAGGATTGGAAATTGGCTGATGGGGGAGCTTGGAGTGGAAATTGGCTGATGGGGGGCTGGAATGGAACAGGAAAAGAGAGCATATGTGGGGCTAGGACTGAAAATAGGCTGATGAGGAGCTGGAATAGGACTAGAAATGGGCTGATGGGGGAGCTTGGACTGCAAATGGGTAATGGGCTAAAATAGGACTGGAAATGGGCTGATGTGGGGGCATGGGAGAATGGGACTAGAAGGGAGCAGATGCTGTATGGGTCTAGAACTATAAGGGAGCTGATTTTGGGGGAGGACTAGAAGGGATGGGGAATGAGAATGAGAATGGAGAGGGGAAAATATATTTTGTGTGGAAGAAAAGACTACGATGGGCAGGGAATTTGGAGAGTAAGAAGGGATTGAGAACGGAAGGGTGAAATTTGAGTGGATGATAAAGGAATAAGGAAAGAAATGGGGGAAAGAGCACAAGGGAAACGATCAGTTTGTTAAAGCGGATATAGAGAGAGAATGGAAAACATCAAAAAGAGAAGAAAGGACAAATGGATAGCTTGCAGAAGACACGAAGAAACCAGAAGAAAGTGACTGGAGCAATTGCAACTGAAAAATAAAATGCCCAAACAGAAGGTAGAAAAATACTTTTTATTCTGAATTTATTAACTGGAATATGTCTGGTCTGAGAAGTGTGTATTGCTAACATCTTTGCATTTTTGTTTAGTGCAAGAGGAAATTACTTTATAGTTTTATTTCTCCAGTGTTGTACTTTTCATGTTTGGCTTTTGTGGTTCCCAGTTTAATTATTATCTTCCTATTTCTAAATTGTGATCCCTTGTTCTTTGTGTGGTGATGGTCTATGTTCTGTGTAAGCGAGCTGAGGTATTTTGTTCATGTAGTTTCTGTTTGACAGTCCCACTTGTTCTCTTTCCTCCCGTGAGATGTATTGGTATTCTCTAAGATGTATTGGTTTAATATCTGCAGTTTTGCCTTTTGATAGTGTGACATGGTGGGTCCTTCTAGCCCGTTTAATGAAGCTAAAAAGCCAGGAACAAAAGTAGAGCTGAGCTGTAAACAGAAGCACATGGCTCCTGGTTACCGTGGGAACCAGGCACAGAGGCAAGAGAAACGCCAGTGCTATCATTCAAGGGGTGAAGCACAAGGTAATGCAGGACACCTGCTAGGGGGTGGAGTTGAGCACGGCCCCAGAATTCACCCTATTAAAGAAGGTTCAGGTGAGTTAATTAAGTGGAGTAGGTGGAGTAAAGAAGGCAGAGAAGGAGGTAATGAAGAGTTGGCTGAAGAAGCAGGAAGTGAGGCATATGAGCTGGAGAGAGAAGCTATTGAGGGCTACACTGAAGACAGCTATGCCCAGAGTAAGCCAGAGTCTCTATGGAAAGGAGAGGCAGATTCCTTCTTGAGGAGAAAGAAAGAAACCCCGAGGACAGGATATAACAAGGGCAAAGGAGATTGCCTGCAATATCCTGGGGAGCACAGGAGAGACAGAAAGCCTAGGAGGCAAGTGAAATGCTATGAGCAGGGCTTAGGTTGGGAACCTACAGCTATTCAAAAGCACCAGAGAAAACCTCCACCAGTAAGGCTGAAAGGTAAGCCAAAAGGCTTGAATATACTTAATTACAGTGACTGTTTGTGCCCAGAAGGGTGGTGCTGGGAAAAGAATACTGGGCCTGATAGTCTGTGTGAAAGCCAGTATTTGACCCAAGCATATCGTGTAAAGCCTGGAGCAGTAAGATAGGGCGTGGCACCAGCAGTGCCGGTTCAAACATTTCCTTATGACCAGGAGGAATTGATGGACTGTGAACCAGAGTGTATTGATACTGGAGAAGATATAGATATAATGGACTGTACATTATCTCTGGCCAATGGAATAATTTCATTGCGTTGAAAGCCTGTTTGAAAAGAGAGTACAGCACAGATAGCACGTGGAAACAGAGAGCTGTGAGGAAACAGCGTGGTTTTGTTTGAATGTTTGTTTTCACCTTGGTTAATGCTGAAGAAAGCCTTTTTCTGTTAAGGATCTTTTGTTTGTCCAAATACCAGTAAATACCTGGATTGTGTTTTCTGTTCATGGTAAAATCCACCCCGGGAGGGGAAATAAAATCCTTTGGTTGCTTAACCACTTTTTCCACAACTGCTCCTTATTGATTGAGTGAAAAGACTACATTTCCCAAGGGGCATTGCTCCAGGATCTGTGAAATAGCTTTTTCAATAGGGAAAAACCCACTCCCTTAACCTCTACTCGGGGGTTTAAGGAGAGCTGGTGACAAATGGCGTAGTAGTTTGGATTTTTGCCTGGATTGGAGGACACCACAAGGACAGAGGTTCCTGCAGCAAAGAGCTGATAACCAGAGGAAAGATCCAGAGCTCGGCTGACGGTCGGTCAGACTGGGGAGTTCCCTTTTCTCAGTGCCTGACTCTGCACTGGTGCCAGGTAATTGTGGCTGGGCATGGGCGGAGAAGGATACAAGGAGACAGGGTGGTGCACAGGCATAGTGCACGGTGTTGAAAAGGGGAATTTTTTTTTTCTCTTTTTTTTTTTTGGGCCACACTTGTTTTTTTTTTTGTGTTTGTGTTGCAGGTATCGGGAGATCCAGAATGGACCCGCAAGAAATATTAAGGTGGATGTCCCTGCAATGGGATAAGCAGCTGGAGATGTCACGAAGGGTGCATGACCAAGCAATGGCTGCCGTGCAAGAACAGCTGGGACCAATAAATGCTCTCATAGAACATTTAGCCAAGCAACAGCAGGAGCCAGTGGAAGTTTTTCCAGGATTTACCCAAGGGGTAGGACTGAATGGTTCAGGATCACTTTTTCTGGGACAGTTATGTCCTACTGACAATGTAGATGATTATGTAGATGCATTTGAACGGATTGCAGAAGCCGTCAAACTGCCTAAGGAGCAGTGGGCTATAAGATTTGCTATGTCTTTATCTGGTGAAGCTTTGTCAGCATACAAGTCAATGCCAGTTGCTTTAGCAATGAATTATGATGCTGTAAAGAGTGCGGTACGAGACAGGTTAGGGCTCACCCCTCTATTCTACAGGCGAAGGTTTAGGGAGGCAAAGTTAAAGCCTGGAGAAACCCCTAAAGCCCTGTATTTTAGAATAAAGGGATTAGCTTGTAAGTGGCTCAAACCTGAGCAGCAAAATGTAGAATCTATGCTTGATGAAATAATGTTGGAACAGTACATGGAAGCTGTACCTGCTGAGGTTAAAAAGTTTCTTATGTTACAGAACTGTAAGACAACAAGTGAAGCAGCAGCCATGACAGAACGGTATTTTGAGGCTGAATTCTCAAGAACCTCAAAATCCGGCATTCTGGGCATGACGCAGGCGGATAAAGTGAGTAAGAATTTTGAATGTAAAGTACCTTGGAAAAATAGTGGTTTTTCCTCTACAAAAGGAAAGTGTTTCAAATGTGGAGATGTTGGACACTGGCAAAAAGATTGTATTACACGCACTGCCTTAATATCTGGTAATGGGGAAAACCTTAAAGCAGGCTTTTTACTACCAGTCCAGGTGGAGGGCATAAAGGCCCAAGCGATACTGGACTCGGGCGCTAACCAGAGTATGGTGTCCCAACGGCTCTGGGAAGCCATACAAGCTCAAGTAGCACCGAGTCCAGCAGTGGGGCAGGTGAAAGTACAGTGTTTGCATGGGTCAGCCTCCTATTACCCCGTATATGACCTCATGATAGAAGGTTTAGGAGCGGCCAAAAGAGTAAAGGTGGCAATAATCCCACAGCTGTTACATGATGTAATTCTGGGAAATGATTGGCCCCCATTTTGCCGGGGAATTGAAAAGGGAATAGCAGAAAGGACAGGCTATGTCTCTACCCGCTCCCAGGCAAGAACCCCTCATAGGGAGGAGAACCCCGCTGAGGAAGTGGCAGGCCCATCTCACGTTAGGGAAGATTCCCCTGACTTAGAAAGGGGATATGATGAGGAAGCAATAGACCCATTGCCCATACAGACTGACCTTTTTGATACCATGCCCAAGGAGGTAAGGAAAGGAAAGGCCAAGAAAAAACAAGAAAGGCAGCACAGGACCCAAGGGAGGGCTGATTTGGGAGCCGGGGAGGGCTTACCAGGGGTACCCTCGGAGTTGGTAAAGAAATTCCCATCCTTTCCAGGGGAACAGAAAGCGGATCCCGCTTTGAAAAGAACCTTTGTGTTTGCGCAGGAGGAAAGAGATACTCTGCCCCAATTCCTTTTAGAAAGGGATATTCTGTACAGGGAGAGTAATAACCCACTTACCGGTGAGGTGAGAAAGCAGTTGGTGGTACCAACCACATTTAAGGCCATAGTGATGCGTCTAGCCCATGACCACTGTCACAAGGTAGACCTAGGGCAGCCCGAGAAAATGGAGATCAGCATGAATGATCAGAGGAAAAATGACAGGGTAAACAAAGTAATGTCAGAAGGTTGCTATAGACAACCCAGGCACACGTGCACAAGGCCAATGAAGACACACCCAGGTAGCAAAGAAAGGGAATTTGCTTTGCCTAATAGGGATCAGCTGGGTGGAGGTGGAGCCAGGAGACACGAGGATAAAATATGCTCCCAAACAGTTAGAAGGAGAGAGGAGTTGAGGCAACAAGGGTCACAACCAGAGAGACCGTGGCGAACACAGCTGAAGCCGTGGAGAGCATGGAGTTGGTACGAAAGAGAGTGAGAATGTGTTATCGGAGCAACAAGGGAGCCGGCATAATGGTCTGAGGGAAGCCAGAGACCTGAATGAAACGCTTGGAAGTCAGCAGCCTGATAGCGTGTATGTGCCTGGAAGACAAGAGAAACGTGGGAAGACTGCCATAGCAGGTACCAGTGCAAGAAATAAAAGTAGAGGCTATTTGCTATCTGAGAGGGAAAAACCCTGGAGTCATAGAAATAGCCACACAAAGACAAGCTATATAGAGGCGGAGAATAACTTTTCCCCTGGTTACAAAAACCCTAGGAGAAGAGAGATTTCCTTACCAGAAAAAGCTGAAGATTTCCCTAGTGATTGTGAGCTCCCAGCTTCTAGTAAAGTTCCGTCTAAAGCTTTGCAATTTAGGTCAGCTGAGCTAGACCTGAGCAGGCACAGAGCCTACCGTAATTACTCTACTAACAAACCAAACAAGGATTTGAGTTATCTACTGGGTTACCAGCAGGGGCAGAGCCCTGACAAGCTCAACTCAAAGCCATACGGTTTTACCCAGAGAGGCATTAGCTCAGAGGGAGAAAGAAACTTCCTGTGTGACGAAGCAAGCCAGTCGTATCTTTATCCAACAGCTGATATTAAGAGCATAAATACAGGTGAACAAGAATTGATGGAATGTGAGAGTTCAGAGGTGTCTATAGTTCCTGAACCAATGGACTGTTCTTTACCTGTGAGTGACCAGGAGTTTTCTCTGAGATAAATTACTTGATTATAACCAAAGTACCAGTGCTGTAACTTATGTGCTAATTGCTCTCACTCTCTTACAAACAGCAGACGTAAGCTGTGCTATCTGCAAACAAAAGGAAAAGCCTATATAGGATAGTAAGGCTGTTTATTCTTTTCTTTTGTTGATGTTTGAAGCTGAAGTAAGCTATTTCTGTTAACCATTTGTTTTTGTTATATGCCAAAGTTGGCTCTTATTTTGTGTTGCCAAAAAGGAAAAGAAACCTCAAGGGACGGGGAATAAAACCCTAAACGTAGAATTAAACTTGTTCTGTGATTTGTCCGAAGGAAGGCACAACTACCACCCTCAGGGAGCCCAGCAATACCGGTTCCTACCGATTGGGCTATGAGGGCATGACACCACCCAGTAGGAGCCCACAAGGGGATTCAGAGGACATTGGACCAGGTCTTGGCCCGTTTTTACTGGCCAGGGGTCTACAAGGAAATTTCCCGCTATTGTGAAGCGTGTCCAACCTGCCAACGGGTTACTGCCTCGAAACCGAGAGCAGTACCTATGATACCCACACCCGCCATATCCACGCCCATTAGGCGAATGGCAATGGACATCATAGGGCCACTCGTAAGGACTCCCCGAGGTTTTCAGTACGTATTAGTGATCGTGGACCAAGCTACACGGTTCCCATGGGCCATACCCATGAGAAACACATCTGCCAGAACAATAGCATTGGAACTGATAAAATTGTTCTGTGAGGTTGGCTTCCCTCAGGAGATGCTCACTGACCAAGGGAGAAACTTTTTATCGAAATATTTAGCCAGTGTGTGGGATGCTTTTGGCATACACCACGTGCGGACTGCAGCATACCACCCCCAGTCCAATGGGATGGTTGAAAGAACAAACCAGACCATAAAGCAAATGCTTAGGAGGGGACTAGATGGGCAGATGTCCGAGTGGGATACATTGTTACCTTTTGTTTTATATGCGTGTAGGGAGCGTGTACAGGCGTCCCTAGGGGCATCCCCGTACGAGCTGTTATTTGGTAGAGCCCCCAGAGGAGTTCTCGACATACTCAGGGAACAATGGGTGGAACCAGATAGGGGGGAGACAGACGTACCTCAGTTCCTCAAAGACTTAAGAAGTCGTTTGAAGAGAACGGCGCAAACCTCTTTGGAAAACTTGCAGGCTAGCCAAAAGAGGCAGAAGAAGTACTACGACCGGGGAACAAAACCCCGTCAATTGGCAATAGGCGACAAAGTGTTGATTATGGTGGCCGAGGTAGGTCCAAAATTCGAGTCCAGATGGAAGGGGCCCTGTAAGGTAGTGGAGAGGGTAGGTCCCGTCTCATACAGGGTAGAGAATAGTAAGGGCCGGCGCCAGGTATATCACATTAATGTCTTAAAACCCTGGCAAGAAAGGGTAGCCACAGTACAATTAGCCATGAAGGAGCGCCACAGGAACCCTACACAAGGGATTACGTGCTGTCCGTCGCAGGCTTTGGCAGCCCGTAATATTTTAAGGGGGGGGATCTGTGACATAGTGGGTCCTTCTAGCCTGTTTAATGAAGCTAAAAAGCCAGGAACAAAAGTAGAACTGAGCTGTAAACAGAAGCACATGGCTCCTGGTTACCGTGGGAACCAGGCACAGAGGCAAGAGAAACGCCGGTGCTATCATTCAAGGGGTGAAGCACAAGGTAATGCAGGACACTTGCTAGGGGGTGGAGTTGAGCACGGCCCCAGAATTCACCCTATTAAAGAAGGTTCAGGTGAGTTAAGTGGAGTAGGTGGAGTAAAGAAGGCAGAGAAGGAGGTAATGAAGAGTTGGCTGAAGAAGCAGGAAGTGAGGCATATGAGCTGGAGAGAGAAGCTATGCCCAGAGTAAGCCAGAGTCTCTATGGAAAGGAGAGACAGATTCCTTCTTGAGGAGAAAGAAAGAAACCCCGAGGACAGGATATAACAAGGGCAAAGGAGATTGTCTGCAATATCCTGGGGAGCACGGGAGAGACAGAAAGCCTAGGAGGCAAGTGAAATGCTATGAGCAGGGCTTAGGTTGGGAACCTACAGCTATTCAAAAGCACCAGAGAAAACCTCCACCAGTAAGGCTGAAAGGTAAGCCAAAAGGCTTGAATATACTTAATTACAGTGACTGTTTGTACCCAGAAGGGTGGTGCTGGGAAAAGAATACTGGGCCTGATAGTCTGTGTGAAAGCCAGTATTTGACCCAAGCATATCGTGTAAAGCCTGGAGCAGTAAGAAAGGGCGTGGCACCAGCAGAACCGGTTCAAACATTTCCTTATGACCAGGAGGAATTGATGGACTGTGAACCAGAGTGTATTGATACTGGAGAAGATATAGATATAATGGACTGTACATTATCTCTGGCCAATGGAATAATTTCATTGCATTGAAAGCCTGTTTGAAAAGAGAGTACAGCACAGATAGCACGTGGAAACAGAGAGCTGTGAGGAAACAGCGTGGTTTTGTTTGAATGTTTGTTTTCACCTTGGTTAATGCTGAAGAAAGCCTTTTTCTGTTAAGGAACTTTTGTTTGTCCAAATACCAGTAAATACCTGGATTGTGTTTTCTGTTCATGGTAAAATCCACCCCGGGAGGGGAAATAAAATCCTTTGGTTGCTTAACCACTTTTTCCACAACTGCTCCTTATTGATTGAGTGAAAAGACTACATTTCCCAAGGGGCATTGCTCCAGGATCTGTGAAATAGCTTTTTCAATAGGGAAAAACCCACTCCCTTAACCTCTACTCGGGGGTTTAAGGAGAGCTGGTGACAATAGGTAGGGTTTTTGCTTTGTGAGTTATGATAGGGTGGATTTGCTTTGGAATCTAAATGGTCATTGTTTATAGTACTTCCTAATGGGTCTGGCGGTTGTCACTGCAATATAGTAATGTAGAAATCTGTTAGTCTTGCTTTATCCAGACACTCATTAAGAGGCATGTTTACTGAGGAGGCGGAGCCGGCCTTGTAGCAAGATGGCTGCTTAAGAGCTCCACTCTGGCGATCCCTGACAAGAATACTGCGATTTGCCCTATAACACTCAGCACTGCCTCCAAACCCTACCCTGGTTGCCCGACGAAGAAAGGGGTATGTCGAGCGGCAAGCCCACGAAGCTAGACTTCTCGGCATAAATCCCTGGACAGCAACGACCCTGCATCATATTGCTCCATTGCCAGCATTCTGTTCCTCGCTAAGATTATTGAGAAGGTTGTGCAGATACAACTGCAAGACTTTATAGACTCATCCTCTCCTTTAGATGAGCATCAATATGGGTTCCGACCTTTCCACGGAGTGGAAACCCTCCTTTTAGCTTTATTCGACAATATTATCAGGGGCATCTAATACTAAGCAAGCCTACAGTCTCATTTTTCTTGATATTTCATCTGCGTTTGACAATGTAAACCACGCCCTGCTCATGTCTAGACTCTCCCAATTAGGTATTGCGGCGCTCCTGCCCGGCCTTGGGGCTAAAGACAGGAGTGGCGGTCTGATGCTTCGTGAGGAAGGAGAGTAACCTGTATCCAGGGAATGCTGGGTATTGTAGTTCCTGCTCCTCTCGCTCCGAAATAAAGAGTTGTAGTTATGGGGTTTCCAGTATTTTTATTATAGTAAAGGATATTGTTCCATCACATGACAAATAAATGCAAACAAAATAGGTGCTTCAAATGCTAACAGGAAAACTTAGGATAAAGGCAACTTAAAGTATAACTGCTTCTTTTCACTTCTAAGCAAATTACTCACTTTGCCCCAAGAGGTCAGTTAGTTTCACTGCAGCCTCTTTCAGCCACTGTTACCTTCACAGGGCTGGGGAAAATCAGGTGCACATAATTAGAGCTTTCTCAGCAAGGCAATACAACAGCTCCGTAGCATTCAATTCACATACGGTAAAAAGCAGTTTCCTTCAGCTTGGCATCTCTACACAGCAGACCGTGCAATCCATGCTCTCACAATCTGGTAAGTCTGTATTATCTTGTGTTAACTCTTCAAGCTGTATGGAATTACTGGCTTCTGGTAACACTGGCTGTCTTCTAGCTTGCAACTCTAAAAACTGCTTAAAACTCTGTAGGAGCAATTCAGCCTGCTGTTTGGGAGGTAGGGAATTGTTATCAGCTATACAACTTCCCTCTGGCCTCAGGCTGTTTATTTTCTCCTCTCTTAGATTAATTATATCAGAGTAACTGCTAGTCTCTTTTGCTAATGTTTCACATACAGGAGAGTTAGCTTTACGTTCAGCCTGGAAACTTTGTGGCAATTCACTTACTTGTTGCCATGCCGTTCTGACTTCAGGTGGCTCCAACATTCTCCAGCTGTTAGAATGTTTGTTGCTCTCTGGCTCAAACGGTACTTCACAGAATGATTGTTTTCTTTCTTGTGCCTGCCTTGAAGGCTTCCTTTCCCAGGGCTGTGCCTTCCAACGGTTATCTAATTCAGGGCTAGGTCCTCTCTCCTTGGGACTTCTATTCACTGCCTCTGAATAGAACTTTGCAGGTCTCCTTCCAATGCCAGGTTCCCAAGTATCAGCATACTGTTTTCTGGACTTCCAATCATTCTTCCTCCTCTCCTTCTTTCTCTTCTCTATCTTAATCCCATTCTCATTCTGACTAGCAAAGCCATGCTCTGGTTTAAAACCACGTTCTCTCCTGGACACGCCCCTTCCCAGGACAGGGTGTGCCCAATCAGGACTGCAGGACTCCTCCCCTGGGCTGGTCTCCATGCTCAGCTCTGTGGAATAGAGTCTCTCTTTCTTCCTTGGTTTCTCAAATAGGCATAAATCCTGCTGAACCGCAGGATTTTCATCCGTTTCCATAGGCTCAGGAGGGCGCTGTTCACCACAGAATCAAGGATAAAATTCTAGAATGGTTTAAATCTTACTTCAATGATAGGACCCAATATGTCCAAACAGACAACGTCGCCTCATTACCTATCCCACAAGGCTCCGCTCTCTCAGCTCTTCTTTTTAATTTGTATCTTCAGCCTTTCTGCACCATATTCAAACGCCATGAGATAAATTATCACATCTGTGCAGATGACATAATGTTGTACTTGTCATTTGATGTAACCAATCCTAACTATGATGGTATATCACGCTGTCTCTCTGAAGCGGAAAAATGGCTTCAATCAATGAACATGAATATCATTTTCAAAAAGACAGAAGTGCTTTTTACAACGAGAAACCCTAACTTCACTCCACCGTTAACCATCAATATCGGGAACATCTCCCTTCCAGTTAAGACAGAGGTCAAATACCTAGGGGTCACCCTTGAGAAGATACTCAGTCTAACCCCTCATAAAGAAAACTGTCAAAACTATATTTTTCAAGATAAGGACAATCCAACAGCTCAGACCGATAATAGACAACAATGACTTCAGGACTGTGGCCCAGACTCTAATAACACCACATTTAGACTATTGCAATGGCATTCTTCAAGGTACCGCAAAGAAAAATTTGCACACTCTACAATTGGCTCAAAATGACGCTGCAAGAATTATCTTCAAAGCTAAATTATCAGATCACATCCAACCCATCCTTTACACATTGCACTGGCTTCCGGTGTCATGCAGAATTCTCTACAAAGCAAATGTTACTACTTTCAAGCTCATCAATAATATAGCGCCGTCTTATCTCGCAACTCTTATTCAAACCCCTCAGGAAAGCAGGTCAAGACGAAAAGCGAACCTCTACATGTTGTTAGTTCCCGTTACCATTAGAAAAGCAAAGCAGAAGACTAGCAGCACGGCTTTCTCGTTCTTTGCACCTACATTGTGGAACAACCTCCCAATTTCACTAAGGGAGATAAAGGATCTACAATAATTTAGAAGGGAACTAAAAACCCATCTCTTTACCCAATACTTTTACAATCTACAGCACAATGACGCCCAGATGTCTCAGACAACCAGCAACCACACACTGACCCTACTTAGACAATAACAGTCACAATCTTATCTCTAACACATATGACACTTTTATACATAATCATCTACTTCTGTAAATAGTTTGCTGTTAGTAATTATAAAATACTGTTTTATTGAAGAGTTTTGAGAGAATTTGCTCAAAATTTTCACTGTATTTAAACTGTTCAGTGCAAATAATAATAATTCATAATTCATTATTATTATCGTTTTGTTATCTGTAAACCGCTCCTGATCTCTGGAAGGGGAGGTATATAAAAATGTTCAAATAAATGTTGTTGTTGTTAAGTGCCGTCGAGTCGGAGTCGACTCATGGCGACCCTCTGGATAACTATTCTAAATTGTGTTCGGTCTTGAGTCAGGCGGCTCATTGTTGACAGACTGGTACCCGTAGCTGCTATTATTGTATCGATCCATCTCATTGCTGGCCTTCCTCTTTTGCGCTGACCTTCTATCTTGCCAAGCATGATGTCTTTCTCTAATGATCTCTCTCTTCGCATGATGTGTCCAAAGCATGAAAGTCGAAGTCTTGTCATCTGAGCTTCTAAAGAAAGCTTAGGTTTGTTTTTCGGGCAGTCCATGGTATAGACAGTATTCGCCGCCAGCACCATAATTCAAAGGCATCAATTTTCTTCCTGTCTATCTTTTTCACTGTCCATCTTTCACATCCATATGATGTTATTGAAAATACCATGGCTTGAACAAGTCAAATCTTTGTACGGAGAGAGAAATCTCTGCTCTTGAGAATCTTATCTAGGTCTTTCATAGCCATTCTGCCAAGAGCAATGCATCGTCTGATTTCTTGACTGCTTGTTGCTTCTTTATTGATAGTTGATCCAAGTAGGTTAAAGTTGTTCACAATTTCAATTTCTTCTCCTTCAGCGATGAACCTGTTGATTATGCCAGTTGTCATGATCTTTGTCTTCTTTACATTAAGGTGCAGGCCCATTTTGAGACTATGTTCTTTGATTGTGAGAAGCAAATGTTTCAGATCATCTTCACTTTCAGCCAGTAATGTGGTATCATCGGCATAGCGAAGGTTGTTGATGAGTCTTCCACCAATCTTCACACCTCTGTTGTCTTCATACAATCCTGCTTCTCTGATGATTTGTTCTGCATATAAAATAAACAGGTAGGGGGAAAGTATGCAGCCTTGTCTTACACCTTTGCTTATTTTAAAGCATTCTGTTTCTCCTTGTTCCGTTCGAACTGCTGCTTCTTGATCAATGTACTGCCACCCATCCACTACCTGGGCCTTGAGGGTTTCCAGGTTGGAGCGGCCTTTGATGCCCTTCAGGGGTGGAGCACTAACATTTGGCCCCCAGGGATTCTGGGAAATGTAGTTACTGGGCCTCCTGAAGGATTGAGATTGTAGTTGTAGCTCGAGCAGACAAAGGCAGGCAAGAAAATTTCTTTTAAGAGGGTTTATTTCCAAAGCATTGAAGCTCAGTGCTTTCAGACGCAAAAGAAGAATAATGCACATTCAACAAAAGATGAGAAAACCAAATATACAGAGGTTTCAGTGCTGAGGCAGCTTTCATTCAGCTTATTCACAGTTCCTTCTCAGACTCACATTTAGGCAATCATGTGACTCTTCAATGAACAGAAAGTAATGTCCTTTCCAACGGCAAGGCTTCTCAGCTCCAGCATGTGATTACACTCATTAAACCTTCATAAGCTTTCCACATTAGCAACAGGTAAAGTAATCTTTCTACTATATTCTTTTCATATAGTTTCAAAGCTCTTTATCATGACTAGCTTCAGTAATACAAGTAGAACAATCCATGGCTAGGTCCTGTTCTGTTGAAGGCAAAGAATTATCTAACTGCATTTCTTCCTCACAGCTATTAGCATGCTGTATAGGTTTAATTGCAGAAGCTGCCTTTTTCTCTAGGAACTCCTTAAACTGTGCCAGAAGTAATTCAGCCTGCTTGTGCCCTTCGACAAGCTGATAGCTTTCTTTCTCTTCAGGCAAACGTTTGTTTAAGACTCCCAGCTCAGGGTAATTAGCTATGCTGTTCTTATCAAAGCAACAGTTCTCCGTGTGGGTAAAACCCCTCCCCCACTTATCCTTAAGAGCAAGTGTTGGGTTTGTCTTTAGAAGTTTAACACGTTCTGGAGACTTTCTGAACAAACAATCATAGTAAGAAATGTCAGCTTTACCTTGGCTCAAGTCCTCTGGATAAGCATTAGCACTTTTCCTTCTACTGGCTTTCAGGATTTGTGCCCCAGCTGGCTTATCATTAGACCTTGTGCTTTTCAAGTGAATATGAGGCTGAACAATTCCTCCATAGCTCTGTCTGTTGTTGCTTTGGGTTTTAGTGCTGTGTTTCCAGCTCCCTTTGGTCCAGGTATCAAACCTGCTAGCTCCTTTAACCCCAGGATGTACCTTATAATGAGAGTATCTCCAGGGTGGATCCTTGCACCACTGATTACTGCTCAAGGGTCCTGCTTGGTTCTCGGGTGGCTCTTCCTGTAGTTCCAGGTCTCTCTGTGCTTCTGAGTCTCTCCGTCCTTTGGAGTCTCTCTGTGCTTCTGAGTCTCTCCGTCCTTTGGAGTCTCTCTGTGCTTCTGAGTCTCTCCGTCCTTTGGAGTCTCTCTGTGCTTCTGAGTCTCCTAGTAACTCTCCAGGTTCTCCTAGTGATTCTCCTAGTTCTAACTGTGTTCTAACTGCTTGCGTATTTAACAAGCTCTCACTACGTTGCACTGCCCACCTCCTGCTTGGGCGTGCCCAATCATTGACCAGACCTGTCTCCTCCCCTAAGGTGAGGTGTGGTTTTAGATCAGCTGAATGTTTTTTTCCTTTTGAAGTGAAAATCCTGCTTTTCAGTGCAGTACTACCTTTCTCCACAGGATTTTCAGCTATCTCCATTGCTTCTTGAGGAGCTTCTTCATCACAGTATAGATTGTGCAAGAGTATGATCAGGTGTTCTGTTATACCCATGCTTCTTAATGTGGCCCAGATTTTCTCATGGTTTACACAGTCAAAAGCCTTGCTATAGTCGATAAAGTACAAATAGATATCCTTTTGGTATTCTTTAGTCTTTTCAAGGATCCATCTCACATCCGCAATGATGTCTCTCGTTCCTCGCCCTTTCCTGAACCCTGCTTGCACTTCAGGTAGTTCTTGTTCCAGGTATGGTTGTAGTCTGTTTTGAATAATCTTCAGTAGAATCTTGCTGGCATGTGGGATCAGAGCGATTGTGCGATAATTTCCAGTCTGTTGAATCACCTTTCTTTATTATTGGTATAAACACAGATCTTTTCCAGTCAGTTGGCCATGATGTTGTCTTCCATATTTCATGGCAGAGCCTTGTAAGTACGGTAATAGCTGCATCAGATTGTTGTAATACTTCTATGGGAATGCTATGAATGCCTGGTGCTTTGTTCTTTGATAAGACTTTCAATGCTGCTTCAACTTCTTCTTTCATCACTAATGGTTCCCGATCATAAGGTACAGGTTGAAATGGCTGTTGGTCCACTTGATCTTTATCATATAAAAACTCTGTATATTCCTTCCACCTTTTCTTGATCTTCTCAGCATCATTCAACATAGAACCTTGAGCATCTTGTAACATTCCATTTTGAGGCTGGAACTTTTTCTTTAACTCTCTTAGCTTTAGGAAAGCCGATCTTGTTCTTCCTCTAATAGTTTCTGCTTCTATTTCTTTGCATGCGTCGTTCTAGTACTTTTCCTTGTCCTGTCTTGCTGCACGTTGGAAATCTCTGAGTTCTCTTTATTGTCTTTCTTTCTCCTCTGGCTTTAGCTTCTCTGCGTTTCTGGGCAATTTTCAGAGTTTCTTCTGTCATCCATTTTGGCCGTTTTTGCTTTTTCACCTTTTGTAGAGACTTCTCGCTTTCTTCCAACACAACCTTCTTGATGTCATTCCATAACTCTTCCGGAGCTCTGTCATTTGTATCTAAAGCAGCAAATCGATTTTGCAGGCAGTCTTTAAATTCCAGTGGTATATTCTCAAGGTCATATTTTGCTGCATTCATGAGTGGTTTGCTCTTTTTCAACTTTAGCTTGAGTTTGCATGCTAGTAGTTGATGATCTGTACCACAGTCAGCTCCAGGTTTTGTCTTTGTTGATGTTATAGAACTTTTCCATCGTTGACTTCCACAGATGTAGTCAATTTGATTTTTATACAATCCATTGGGTGAAGTCCATGTGTACAGTCGCCGCTTGTGTTGATGAATAGATAGACTGATCGTTTGTCTTGCAGAATTCTTTCTCCAGCTTCATTTCTGTTGCCAAGTCCATATTTTCCAACTACTTTGCCTTCTTCTTTGTTGCCAACCTTTGCGTTCCAGTCACCCATGACTATCAGGATATCCTGTTTGCATGTTCTGTCAATTTCAGCTTGTACTTGTTCAGAGAACTCTTCAATTTCATTCTCTTCTGCAGCTGTTGTTGGGGCATATACTTGAATTATAGTTGTGCTGATAGGCATTCCTCGTAGACGAATAGAGATTAAGCATTCGTTGACTGCATTGTATTTCATTACAGTTCTTGGAAGTTTCTTCTTTATTATAAATGCAACACCATTTCTTCTTTGTCTTTCATTTCCAGCATAGTAGACCATGTGATCATCTGATGCAAAGTGCCCGATACCAGTCCATTTCAGTTCGCTGACACCCAACAGATCAAGTTGTAGACGTTCCATTTCATTCTTGACCACCTCCAACTTCCCTTGGTTCATGCTTCGTACGTTTCATGTTCCAATGCGTCAGACATCTTTACAGCTTCTGACTCTCATTTCATGCGCAGCTACATCAGCAGTCAGACGTCCCGAGGGCTTTGATCCTACCACATCATAAATGCTGGCTTTATTCTGAGAAGTCTTCAGCTCTTTCCCAGTAGCTAGTTAAGGGCCTTCCGACCTGGAAGTCTCATCTTCCAGCACTATAGCACAATTTGTTTTGTTGTAACTATCCATTGGGTTTTCATGGCAAGATACAGAAGTAGATTGCTGGGCCTTTCTTCCGTGCAGTTTAAGTTTGGTGTTGTTGCCGTTGTCACAGAAATGTGATCCTCCGCCTTCAACACTATCCCATTCTTCTGCTTCCCAGATGGGTGGTTTGTCTTGGTCTGGCACCTCAGCTGAGACCTGTCCATCTTGGGAGACCCTGCCAGTAGTTAAACTACCAATAGTTTAGCTCTCAGCATCAATGATGCACACAAGACCTCACAGCACGACAAGCTACAAACCAAGTGAGGTGTTCAAATAAATAAATAAATAGTAATCCGGGCTCCAAAATGGCAAAATCTGATCCCCTCTCCCCCCATAAAATGGCTGCCTCACAGGAATCCGATGAGACAATAAGAGAATTACTGGGGGAAATCAGATTGTTAAAAGACCTGGTAGTAGCGAACGGAGACGCTCTGGTGCGGATGCAAGCAGACTTACATGATATGAAGATGCAAATGAAGGGGCTCGCAGGCCACATGGATAAAGTGGACGCTACTGTAGCAATGCACGAAGAACAGCTAGACCAACTCAATAGGGCCCTTAAAAAGATGGAATGCATGGAGCTGAATATGGAAGATCTCAGCAATAGAAACAGGAGGAATAACATCAGAGTAGTGGGCTTCCCGGAGGGCACTGAAGGCCCTGATATAATCACATTCCTTGGAAAGACGATACCTACATTGTTGCGGTTGAATTTTTCTGGGCCGATGGAAACTGAAAGAACTCATAGAGTACTGGCTCAGATGAACCCGGAGACCGAGACCGATAATTTTCGGCCTCTTAAGACATCAACATGTAACACAGATATTGGCAGCTGCAAGAGCCCATACCTCATTGACTTTCGAAGGCACAGAATCTCCTTCTTTCCTGACTTCTGCAAGGCAACAGTTGAAAAAAGGAAACAATTCTTGGTGTTGAAACCCCGGCTACAACACCTGCAGGCTCGATATGGGCTTTTCTATCCTGCACGGCTCAAAATAACGCTAAATAACCACTCCAAATCTTTTGATGACCCTGCGGCAGTATTGCAGTTTATTGAAGAGCAAGAGGCCTTAAAGATGCAGTGATCGGCCCCTACTCGTAGGAGTTTCCTCTCAACTGAAGGAAGCAGATGAACACTGGAAAGATGTATTGATGTTATACTTCCATGGTAAGCCCCCCCTCCCCCCCCCGGGGTTTCCATCGCAAATGGATGGCCCAGATGGAAGACCTTGCCAAAGTTGGTGACTTTCTGAGCAGGATTAACTCTAGAGTTTGAAAAATCAGTTATGTAATCTACATACTAACAGGTAGACTTGGGAATAATAAATAAGCAAAAGAGAAGCATAGGTAATGCTCTACTATTATCTTAGAGGCTGGGCCTGGGACGAACAAGAGAAGTAACTATACGCAATCGTAATACTCAGAATGTGTATATTTGTGTAATGGGATTGGCAAGCATGTAACATCAATTCTTAGCTGAAGTATATCCTGGAATATATAATCGTAATTTGTTATATATATATATTTTTTTGCATAGCCCTGGAGGGGATTTACAAGAAAATAAATAAACATTGGAAATAAGAACGGGCGGTGATGGGATACTGTGTTAAGGAAACGGGTCTTTTTGTTTTTTTCAATCTTTTCCTTCCATCAGGGATGTGCAGCGGCCCTGTTGCAGCACGCGCTGTTTTACCCACTTAATTTCCACCTCCTCGCAGAGGTGATTTTGAAGCCTTGCAAGCCTCACCCAACTAAGATTAGTCTAAATGGCACCTACTATCAGGAGACCCTAGGGCAGATTGTAGGATGTCCTGTGATCCCCAAAACACAAAAACAATCATGAACCCTCTTAAAGTATTGTCCCTAAATGTAACGGGAATAAACCATCCTATTAAGTGAAAGAAGATACTTGCGTACTGCCAGAAGCAAAAAGCTGATGTAATAATGCTTCAAGAAACTCATCTATCCACCAAGGAGACAATGAAACTAGCGCTGGGAAAATATCGCCTAGCGGCACATGCGCCCGCATGTGGGAAAAAAATGGAGTGGCAATAGTAATCTGCAACTCGCTTAAGGCTCAGTTTCTCTCTACCAGAGCTGACCTCGAAGGTAGATGGGTTAGTGTGCACGTAATGTTAGAGAAAAGGCAACTGGCATTAATCAATGTGTATGCTCCAAACTGTTATAGTCCAAAATTCTTCCAATTCCTGGCAGAAACGTTTCAAGAGCTTTCCTCCCTTCCTATTATAGTAGGGGGGATTTTAACATGATCCTAGACCTGCTAATAGATTACAAACACAGCAGGGCAAACAAGAGAGGTAAAGTACCATGGAAGATATGGGAATGGTAGATATTTGGAGGGTGTTACATCCATCTGAAAAAGATTTTACCTTTTTTTCACAACCACATGGTTCTCACTCTCAGATAGATTTTTTCCTGGTGTCCCGAACACTAATCAAGAAATGCAGACATCTTAAGCACTCATATATCGGACCACGCTGCGATAGTGCTGGATCTTGATCATACAGCGTAACATACGAAAAACTACGTTTGGTCCTTCTCAAAATCACTGCTTGCAGAGGAACCTTTTGAACTTTATGTCCAGCAGGCCATTAGAGATTACTTTGATACTAATATCCCAGCAGACACTTCTATTTGGGCATGGTGGGAAGCATTTAAGGCCTCAATGAGAGCAGAAAAGCGAAAGACATGCTCAAGGCCCTTGACCAACAGATAAGGGCAGTAGAAAGAATATTGCAAAGGCAATTTAACTCCCTGGCATTAATACACCTCCAAAAACTAAGATATCAATATAACAAGATAGTAGGGAAGTGGAACAAAGTGCCTTCATGCAGCAAGCACGATACCATACAGAGAAGAACAAGGCCGGTAAAATTCTGGCTACAAATTTAAAACCACAACGCGTTAAATCGCATATAGTGACTATAAAGGACGAGCAACGTGGTCCTTTGACCAAAAATAATGAAATAACAGAGGCCTTTTGTAAATTTTATACACAATTATATACTTCTGAAGTTGCCTGTGACGAACCTGCTATGAGAAACTTTCTGGAACAGATTGATCATCCTAAACTGGGTCCCGATCAAATAGCACTCCTTAGCAAAGAGTTTGGTCACGAGGAATTGAAGGAAGCCCTCTCAGACATGAAAAGTGGGAAAGCTGCAGGCCCTGATGGAATTCCGGTAGAATTCTACCAGATTTTCATAAAGGACCTATGTCCTCACCTGATGATTTATTACCAGCAACTTCAGGAGCAAATCAACAACACTGGAGCTTTCGCTAATGCTACAATAGTAGTTCTAGAAAAAACAGGAAAAGATCCGTAATTGGTGGGTAACTATAGACCTATTTCACTTTTGAATGCAGACTACAAATTGTACTCGTCTGTCTTGGCTAACCGCCTCAACAAAGTTCTCCACTCACTAATACATCCAGATCGATGTGGTTTTGTTACAGGCAGGTCCACAGCGGATAATTCCAGACTATTATGTAATCTGCTTGAAATAGCAAAACATCTCGACTCACCTCTTATTAGCCTGTCGCTGGATGCCGAAAAGGCTTTTGATAGACTAGAATGGCCTTTTCTCTTTCAAGTGCTGAAATGGTTCGAATTTCCAAAGAATTTTGTGAACATGATCCAGGTTTATATTCCAATCCTATGGCAAGGATTTTGGCTAACCGAGAGCTCTCAAGGTCTTTTTCCCTACATAGGGGTACAAGTCAAGGTTGCCTGATGTTGCCTTTATTATTCAATCTGGCTTTGGAACTGTTGGAATCACAGTAGCTGATCTACAAATTAAACTGTCAGCCTATGCAGATGACCTTCTGCTCGTTCTCTGTCCATCGTCAATCTCCCCTTTATTACAGCTGATAGATAACTACTCTTAGTTCTCAGGATACAGTCAACTGGACAAAATTGGTTTCCTTTCCTATAAATAAGCGAGCCAACAGCACTATGGTGCAGCAATTTTCCTTTTAATGGGAACCTTCTGCTATAAAATATTTGGGGGTCCAATATCAGGCTCCGTTGGATGAAACTTTGCAAATAAACATAGAGAAGCTAAAAGAGAGAGCACGTTCTTTCACTCTGAAATGGACCCCCTTACATCTCACTTGGTGGGGCCGACTGGAGCCAATTAAGATGGTTCTGATGCCAAAATTAAACTATATACTTGGAATGATACCTATTTTGTTTCCAATATCTGTGTACAAAGCGCGAGAGCGCACCTTATGCACCTTTCTTTGGAGCAGGAAAATACCCGGGATAGCTCTGAAGAAATTAAAGGCTTACAAAAGCGAAGGGGGAGTGCATTTCCTAGACTTTCACTGGTACCACCTTGCAGCATTACTAAAACAAGGAGGCCTATGGATGTCAGGAGAGACCCTTGCACAAAAGCCAATATGGGTGGAGATAGAAGAGCGCCTGGTCCACCCCTGCCCAGCCAGACTAATCATGGAAATGAAGTGGCCGGACGCATCTAAAGTGGGGTGCATAATTATATCTACACAAAGAGCATTCCAAAGTTTCCTACCTATTATAGAAAGAGAAAATCGTCCCTCACACCAAATACCAAATTTGGCAGATTAGCATTGATCTGTGTTGTGCCTTGTTTGTCTGACGCTAGTATCATGGCAGAAGATCTTTCTCAAGCAAGGCAGAAATGTCTCCTGCCTCTCACACTCTGCCTTGAATTTACCCCTACATGATCTCCAGCGAGTGGGAGGCTATTCACCGAAGTTTGTAATGCTGTAACTTTCCAAAGCTGTTTATAGAGATTGTGACAGAGTCCACAAAGAGGGTCTGATTTACGTATGAAAGAGGCCTTTTATATAAATGTGCAGCTATATACATGCATGTAAGTATGCACGCCTACAAGGTTACCTGTTCTTGTATGTACATTACATGTAGGCATTCCCCAAGGGTGAAGTTTGGGTGGAGCTGGGGCAGAGTTGCAGTGTACAAGTATATTTTATACAATACATGGATACACATGCAGAGTTCCTCGCACATTTACACTAGGTTTGGAGCAGGCGTAAGTGTGTGTGTGTGTGTGCGCATTTATGCACTGTCAGGGACAGATCTTAGGTCTATTTTATAAAGGCAGATGGGAGCCTATGTTGCCTTAATAAAATAACTTTAAAATATGCCCCTTCTTGGACTTCATACTTAGGCATCTTGTTATAAAATCTGGCTCAAAGTGTTAACTTGAAGTTTAGAGATCATGAGAATCACAAACATTGTCTGAGCAGTGCCTCATCCTATCCTGTGACTTACTGCACAGTGCATGGAAGAGATCAGCAATGACTCACAATGGGGAGGGAAAGGATATAAGAAGACAGTGGGAAAGATGTAGGTGTGAAGAGCTCCCACTGCCCCGCCCAGAACACAGGCAGCCAATCATCTTTCAGGGAATCACAAATATCACACGTTATCAATTCATAGCAGTTTGAGAAATCGTAAAGAATTATCTCATGTGGTAGAAGTAGGTGTAATTCAGTGTATTCCTGTTAAAGATCTTGGGAAATTCCTGAATTTATACATGTTCCACTTCTGCTATTTATCATTCCTAGAGTGTTACTAGACATACGCAATGCTGTAGACATACCCATGACAGACAGTTCCTGTTATGTGTCTATTCAAGAAAGTAAACATTTTTATTCACTATAAATTGTCTAAGACAGAGTTACAAGTCTGCTAGATCTTAACACTGCGGTCAAAGATCAAATCACACACCTCACCCCTAACTCACAGCTTGCTGCACTTTTTTAGGGATGAAAATACATTAAAGCCACAGTGAACCTTTTAGGGGGCATCACTCGCAGCCAGAAGCTTTCCCTATTGCTGTGCCAAACTGCCCCTCCCCTCAGCAGCACTGCTACTCCTGTAGCATTGTCAGCTGGTGTATTTGCAAGATGAAGGTTGACCCAATGAGCCCTGGCTGGTAATCCTCCCTACCCCATTTCCTGCTTTTCTTACATGGACTGTTTTTACAGCACAAATTCCGCATTTCACAGATTCACCCGATTAGATAAAGAAAGTCTGTCAGACTAAAATTCCTGTACCTTTCAGACTTCAAATCTTATCCCTGACTCACACCAAACACTATTTATCTGGCCTGTCTTTCTTCAGTAGACTGTAAGCCTCAGGAAGCAGGGACTGTCTCTTTTGTGTATCTGTTGAGCAAGGCATACATTCTGTAGCACTATATAACTGCTTAGCAGCATTAGTAGTAGATTACAGTGCTCCAGGCTAAGGTAACATCAAGGTCAGGAAATCTCAGGCAGCAGGCCTTCCCTTTCCAGAGGCTCCAACAACATAGCTTTAGAGACCTACGGAGTAGAAGCTGCCACTGCTCTATGAACAAAAGTGTCTATAGGAGCAGTCACTGGAGTAAGGGCAGCTTCTGACGGGAGTAGCCACACTGATTCTCAGTTGTAAGTCAGGGAATGTTGGGTCTCATCTCAGATTTACTGCTAGTACTCGAGTAGTATAATGGGTACACTACTCGTCAAACTGATTGACAGGTGAGATAAAGATGACAGGAGCCAATCAGCGTTCACTTCTGGTGTATGTCCCGCCTTAGGCCGTGCCCCCTCCCATAGAAGTGAATGGTGAGTTAGCCCTGCCCACTCCCGCCCCCAGGCGTGGCCACCGCCCCCACTTGACATGCCTCCACCCCGCCCCAAGGATGACATCATCCAATCAGCGTCCACTTCCGGGTTTGTGCCACACTCACGCCCCGCCCCACAATATGGCATTAGCCAATCAGCACCCACTTCCGGGTTTGTGCCACACCCACAGCCTCCCACCCTCAACCACACCCCTGCCTACATCATCGGAAATGACATCACCGGAAACAGGGTGTCCTCAGAAATGGACTGTCCCTTTTTTCTGACATCACCGGAAACAGGGTGTCATCAGAAAAGGGCCGTGTCCTTTTCCGATGACCTCAGCGGAAGCAGAGTGACTGACTCCGGAAATGTGTTTTGCTTCTGGTTAATGTTTAAATTTGCAAAAAGCAGGAATCCTGGAAAACAAAACAAAAAATGCTTTTCTCTCTCTCCCACTATCCCAGTTCTTTTTTCTCACAAAAGATTCTTAGCACAGCACAGGGCTTTTCACAGAGGCACAAACAGGGTAGAAGCTTTTCTTTACAAATGTTAAATCTCAATATTTTGTTAGAGAAACCACTGCTGTCCATGTGATAGAATTTTGCTTTTAAGACCTCATGGTTAGAGAAAAGTATTCTGGCAAACACAGTGTAAGTTCAGACTGAAATACAGAGAGAGAGAGAGTGAGTGAGAGAGAGAGAGAGAGACCTGAGTTCAAATCCCCCTAATACAGCTATTTCTTTTTGAGAGAAAGAGAGCTGAGTTCAAACACAGCCACAGCTATTTTTTAGTGGCTTTGAAAAAACCAATACTGAGAGACAAGTCTGAACATGCCTCTCTAGGGTGTGGTAACACGTGATTGGTTGAAACAAGAGGTCTGTTCTGAGCATGCTCCAGGTGTTCTGAGCATGCTCCTGGTATAAGGCTGTGTGTCCTGTGTACGGAGAACATTTTAACACAGAGATTCAAAAAGAAAAAATGGCTCTTTTTGGAACACCAAGCAGAATTTCCAGCAGGGCACACAACATTAATTACTTCCTTAAGGACCATGATGCAGAAGCAGAGGGGTATCCACCGATTGAAAATCCATTTGAAATACTGGAGAGTCCGGCAGAGCCTGAACAAGAAATAACAGAGAATGTAGATTATCCAGATGCCCAAATATTTTTCGACTCTCAAGAACCCTGCGATTCTGGCACCGAACTTGACTTAACATCTGACAACACAATGGATCCCGAGGATATAGAATTATATTACGCCGCCGTAGATGCAGAAACAAACTGTTTATTGGAAGAACTAGGATCAGCAGAGGTAAGAGAAGGTTTTTTTTTAATTTAGAAAAGTGTTCTAGAATAAAAGGTGGTTCGCACTGACATTATTTTGTTTTGTTTTTTTGTAGGGAAGTGACGAATCTCCGCTCCTACAGGAGCTAGAGGACATACAAGCAACCAATCTACGCTGTTTGTGCTTTCTCTGTACATATCAAAGGGAGGCATTTGATGTCATAACCAGCCAAAAGGACTACACAAAACCTGATGAAATAAACACATTGAAATCTGCTATACAAGCAACGGTGGGCTGTATTATCAGGAAATGCTGGCAGGGCGTTATGCATAGAGACTGTGCAGCTTGTGTAATACATGCTCCAGGGCAAAGACATCATGATTGTTTGAGGTGGGGACATAAGGAAATACAGCAGAAAATCCATAAAACTTGTAACAGGTTGTGTCTAGGACCTATTGTAAATGTTGCCATGATTGTTGGTCATAAAATGAAAGCAACTGCCCTAGTTTATGAAAATTTGAATTTTTTGTTTGAACTCATCAGAGATTTTAATACCAGTAGAAATATTTTGCTTAGATCTGTGGCAGACGGCGATATAGAACTAGTAGAAGGTTTAATCTGTGACAGAGATTATAGATCGTTCTTTAAAGAAATGTTGCCATGATTGTTGATCATAAAATGAAAGAAAATGTATGTATTTCCAGAATCTATTAGCCGAACATACAGATGAACAAAAATTATATGTATGCCTTTATATTTTTTTTTAAAACTTGTAATGCTCAAATGAATCATTTCACAAGATGAAAACATTTTATTTGAAATAAAACATTTTGAACCTATGTGTGGTGTGTTTTAGGAATGCCTAGTTAATCAATAGCTGTGCCTTACACAATAGGCCATATAAGAATGTTAAGAGCAGCGCTCTATTGTATAGCTAAAATCCACTTAAGACGTCTGGGGATGGGGGAATGTGTATTAGCCACATACACAATATATAGCATCTATTACAATGTACTGTCTGCGAAAAAAAGGCAGTGTGAATTAGCCAGGTCGTATGATAAGATTATGAGATCCAGAGATATTTCAGTTAAAGAGTCTGGGGGGCTGTAAATCCCATCAAAAGAATTTCATTTTAAAAAGCTGCAGTATATTTCAGCAGCCAGAAGAGATCACATAGTCTCTCTACAGCCTGTATCATCTGCAATTCTTCTTCAGACATGGTGGGTAGATATGAGTCTTACTTTTTTAAAAAAATATTGTTGGCTATGTAATGTTTCTGTCTCTTATGATTGTCTTTAAAAAAATAGGAGCAGAAAAAGGGGGTTACAAATAAACTTTCTCTTACAAAAAGAAGGCAACAAAGAATGTTAAAAGGTATGACCTGTGGTTTTTAATTTTCCAGCAGCTATGCTCTTTATAATGTGCCTCAACCTTTAATCTTTTTTTTTAATTTTAGACCAAGAAGATGCTACAAAACAAGATGTCCAGCCTAACCAACAAGACGGTACCTTACAGAAAACCAAAAGACAAGCAGAATCGTGAGTATTCCGGTTTTATCCAACACATAGATTTTAAGGTCTCTGTAAAAGTATTAGCCCCTACGTTTTCTTTTTCAGACCGAGAAAATGTTAGAAAACCAGCAGCTATGGGAGAGAAGTCTAACAGGAAAAGATCACACAGCGAAAGTTTTTCTGACGGTGAATCTACACACGCCGGTACAGAATACAGCGAGCATGGTGAAAGCCGTGTCTTTGATCACAGTGTTTCAGAGGACAGAGCAAATAATCTTGCATTAGGCCCGCTGAAGAATCAGAACCAGTTAGCTATGTTCAGTTTGTGAAAAGGTGGGATCGTAAATTGGACAAGTTTAATGGTGTAATTTATTCAGAGGAATTTCGGTTTATTAATTTAGACAGGGTAACATCATTATCTGAGGCTCAATTCGCCATTCAGAAAGGTATTCAACATATTCTGGATGAGGTTAGCAGCAGGGTTTCACCCAGTGATTATGTACAGGTGCATCTACACTCATCTCTTTTTCACAATTCCTTGTATTCTGGAAAGATAAACCCAGAAGCATTAGACGCTGACGATTTCTTAAATCAGATCGCTAAACTCCTTCAGAGTCACAGAGAAATCCAGGTTTGTGATATATTCTGTGTTGTTGTACTTGTCATAAGAAATTGGGGTGGGGGAGCTTGTAGGGTCTTAAAGACTATACCATTTAGCCATATTATTCATAAGAAAAGGATGTATTTGATAGACTTGAACAACACTGATAATAACCTGTGTTTTGCAGGTAGCCTCACAGCCCTCATGTCACAGGTAAAAATGACAGATGTCGAATTGTTAGAAGGTGCTAAAATACTACATAATGAATTGCAATGGCCGGTACATAGAAAAGTCATGCTTGATGATGTAGCAATATTTGAACAGCATTTAAAGATAAACATACGCGTTGTGCTTTACACAAATTCATGGGTTTGTTTTAAGACATCAGACAGACCTGTGTTCCCTGTGTTCTTGTTGCTACACGATGACCATTTCTATGGTATAACCGATGTCAAAAAATTCTATGGGGAGCGCAACTTCTGTAGTTACTGTCAGAAACCGTACAGTCATGATCATAATTGCACATTATGGTGCCGTCTTTGTTTGACACTAACGTGAGCGAATAATGTTGGTGTACAACAGAGATGCCCTAATTGCAAACTCTTTTGTCGTTCTAAAGAGTGTTTAGATAGACACGCGTATCTGGCTCTGAAAAAGAAGTGGCGTGTTTATCTAAGATACTGTGCCAGGAATGTGAGTCTTATGTGGACAAGAAACATAAGTGCAAGGGCCAGCATTGTAAACTATCTCACGAGCCCCTAACCGGGGATGGCGTCCACTTATGTTTTATCACCCCTATTGGTAAAACTGAAACATCTGAAAAGTATATTTTTTATGATTGTGAATGTATGCAAGAAACAGGCTGGCATGTCCCTAATTACATATATGCGACGGACTTAAATGATGAAAGAAACTGGGAATTCAAGAGTCTTGAATGTATTTCTGCCTTTATACAGATTTTTTGTGACAAAAAATTTAAAGGCTACACCTTCATAACCCATAATTCCAAAGGTTATGACGGATATTTTGTTCTTAAACAACTGCTTAAGGAAAAGATGGACACAGGGCTGCTGGTTCAAGGTGCTAAACTTTTACAAATTACCGTTGAACCTTTGACTATCCGTTTTATAGACTCTAAATTTCCTGCCTATGAAACTTAGCAAACTTCCACAAGCCATGGGTTTTACAGGCATCAAGGGGTACTTTCCGCACTTTTTTAATACGCTGGAAAATCCAAATTATGTGGGCCCCATGCCGGGTGTTGAACATTACGGTGTGAGTAACATGTTGCCTGAAGAAAAAGAGGAATTTTTTCAATGGTACAAGGACAATCAGCATAAAACTTTTAATTTGCAAAAAGAGCTGGCTTATTACTGTCAGCAGGAAGTATCTATTTTGCGGCAGGCCTGTGTTCTCTACTGAGCTGAAATCATGAAAATGACAGAGAAAGAAGTGTTTGTAGAGCATGGTGACATCTCAGAAATTCAAACAAGGTGTTTAGACCCTTTCCAATATATAACTCTTGCATTCGTATGTATGGTTATATTCAGATTAATGTTTTTAGAACCCAAGACTGTGGCACTCATTCCACCAGATAACTATCACCGGCAGACAAAGAGATATTCATCCCCATCTATTTAATGGCTGATGTATGTAGAGGCCAAAGAAAATATACAGATCACACATGCTCTGAAAGGTGGCGAAGAAAGGTGGGGTCTTATTTTCTTGATGGCTATGCCGTGATCGGTGGGGTAGAAACAGCTTTTGAATTTAATGGTTGTTTTCACCATGGCTGTCCGAGCTGTTATAACGATAAAGACCAGAATCCTGTAGCAGCCACGACCTATGGTTTTCTTTATTACAAAACACAGCTAAAAGCTGCATTCCTGGAAAGCCGTGGGTTCAAGGTCATAAGTCTATAGGAGCATGAGTGGAAGCAGATGGTAAAAGAAAATGGCGGGGGCTGCGCAGATTTCCTGGCTGACTCCGCATTACCGCAACCTCTGATTCCACGAGATGCCCTTTTTTGGGGGTAGAACAAATGCCATTTGTCTGTACCACAAAACAAGACCTGGGAAAAAAATACACTACTATGATTTTACCAGCCTATACCCTTTTGTCAATAAAACAAAGGAATATCCAAATAGGCCACCCAAAAATCATTTATGACAAATTTGGTCCCCCTACAAAGTACTTTGGTTTTATAAAAGCAAATGTATATCCCCCATGAAAGCTCTTTTTCCCGGTGTTACCAATACAGTTGGGCGGTAAGTTTATGTTTCCACTGTGTCACACGTGTGCTGACACACGGCAACAGGAAATGTGTGCCCACATGGATGAGGAGAGAGCTTTTGTGGGGACTTGGTGTATGGTGTAGATGAATTTAGCCATTGCAAAAGGGTATGTGGTTGTTGAAATCTATGAAATCTGGCATGTCGAGCAAAAATCTGATAATCTCTTTTCCGAATACATCAAAATGGACCTCCGTCAAAAACAAGAGGATTCTGGCTACCCTCGATGGTGCAATGATACTGAAAAACAAAATGTGTACATAGCTGATTTCTTTAGAAAAGAGGGGGTGTGTTTGCGTGCAGATCAGATTAATGTAAACCCTGCTAAGCGTCAAATAGCAAAACGTTTCTTAAATTCCCTGTGGGGTAAATTTGGTCAAAGAACAAACCTGCCTACCACAAGCATTGTGAGAGAACCTGATGATCTCTTTAAATATCTGTTTTCTCCTGAATTTGAGGTTTCATCATTTTATTTATTTATTTATTTATTTAGTATACATTTGTATACCGCTACTTCCAGCGATCAGCAGCGGGTTTTTTTTTTTTTTTTTGATTACAGATTGGAAATTGTCAAATCATGACAGGAAATCTTTTTTGAGGTATAAACACATTGATTAGACAGGAAAGCACAGCACACAGAGAACTATTTTACAGGGAACATGGGCTATGGAGGGTTAAGTGGCTTGCCCAAGACCACAAGGAGCACCTGTGGGACTAGAAACCCCAGTCCTTCCGGCCCAAGGTTGCTGTCCTCTAGTGGGATTTGAACCACCGACCTTCCGGCCCGAAGTACCTTGCCCCAACCACTAGACTACTCCTCCACTCATGTGATTTTATTGATGATGAAACAGCCTGTGTCTCTTGGAGGCACTCAAAAGACCAGTGTATATTGTCGGGTAGCACCAACGTTTTCATTGCCTGTTTTACAACGGCTTATGCATGCCTGGAGTTGTACAACCTTCTAGATAGTTTGTAAGAGCGCTGTCTGTACCATGATACAGATTCTGTGATATTTCTAAGTCGAGAGGGTGATTGGAACTCATCTTTGGGTGATTATTTAGGTGAGCTCACAAGCGAGATACCCTCAGATGAACATATCACAGCGTTTGTATCAGCGGGGCCTAAAACATACGGCTACAAGCTGTCAAGCGGGAAGACCTGTATGAAAGTAAAAGGGATTGCGTTAAACGTAGAAAACTGCCAGAAAATCTGTTTCACTAGTTTGAAAGATCTAGTTTTGGACTACAAGCCTGGGGCAGCAGATTTATCCCAGAAAAAGATAGGAGTACAGCAACCTGGTATTATAAGAAACAAAAAGGGTTGGACAATAGAGACTGGTGTGATTAAAAAAACACAAAAGGTTGTGTATGACAAAAGGGTGAAGTTGGAGGATGGCTTTAGCACATTACCCTATGGATACTAGCGTGGTGGATGTGCGCTGGTCACATCCTTTTTCTTGTATTTTAACGGGGCCGTCAAATTCAGGCAAGAGCTTCTTTGTTAAAAAGATGTTAGAACACGCTGGTCGTGTATTGACTGTCATGCCTAACAATATTGTGTGGTGTTACAGTTGCTGGCAATCTCTGTATAAAGAAATGTTAAATAAATATCCTTTTATTACATTTATGGACACTTTGCCTGATACTTTTAATGATGAATGGATGTTTCCAACCAATAAAATAAACTTGGTTATTGTTGATGACCTAATGGATTCTGCCTGTAAAAGTGATGAAATAGAGAAAGCCTTTACCAAGTATGTGCATCACAGAAACCTGAGCATCATATATATTGTTCAAAATGTTTTCTGCCAAGGTAAAGCAAGCCGAACTATAACTTTAAATACCAAATACATGGTGCTCTTTAAGAATCCTAGAGATAAGTTACAGATTGCCATTCTAGCCAGGCAGATGTACCCTGGAAAATCAAAATTCTTTTTAGAAGTCTTCAAGGATGCAACCAGAAAGCCGTTGTGTTATTTAAATCCACAATGAGATAACCAAACGCCTGAGGCTTACAGACTGAGGACGGATATCTTCCCGCCAGATTGGACCACGGTATACTGTGAAAAACCACAAATCACACATAAAAAGAAATGAATATGTAACCAGCCCCTTCATACATGCTTGTGTGTCTCAGACAACGTGTCTCGCCGTGTAAAGAGAAACCTGCCCCTTTTAAAACTTAATTCAAGCCTCTCCGCAGCACAGAAGAGCCATCCTGAATACAGCTTCTAATGATTGGGTAGCAGCTATAGTTGAAATCGCTCTCAACACCCTAAAAGGTAACATTCCTCTTTCACAACAACAGATAAAGGTTTTAAAAGGGAAGCGTCATGCCATAAAGAGTCTGTGCGATAAAAGACTACCCATTAAAAAAAAGAAGCAATTGGTGAGACAGTTGGGCGGATTTATCGGGCCCCGGTTAAGTTTTGCATTACTGTTGATAACAGGGCTTCTGACAAACCTCTAATGCAGCACGCTGAAAAAATGTACATAGTCCCTAGTCAACAACTTGAGCACTTGAGAAACCCGCCAGATCGGGATGAAAATATTAGAACCACGACCATTCATAAGTTAGATGAAGAAATGAAAAACATCCTGCAAAGCGTCGGTATGTCTGAACACGAAAAGGCTAAATGTTACTCAAAAGTGCTACAGTGCTATCTCGTGCTTAACAGACAGAGGGATATGGAAAAAGAAAAAATAAACTTGTATCTACAGGCACAAGATGAGACATCAACGGCAGCATCTCTAGAAAATATTATACCTCCAGACCCTGTAATACAAGAAGTGTTAAACAGCATCAATATGCGCTATAGGAAAAATGCTGAGTTGCTGCTTAATAAACTGTTAAAAAAACAAGGATGTGGCATCCTGGGAGGAAAATGGAACATTTGTATACCGGGGAAACCCTGTCAATGGCTCTAACCTACTGGACCTCGTTCGTGGAGCTACGTAGCCCCAAGCTCTTTCACAATGAAGAATACCCAGGGGCTGGGAGGAGTTCATGCAAACCCTAGCCAAATTAAATATGCCCTCTACGGTAATGGGTAATGCAGCCAACAGAGATGTACTGGCACGCCTCAAAGAGAACCCATCTGTGAAGGCTACTAAAATGTACACGCGTCCGATAAAGAGCAAAGAGCTACTGCCACACAAAAAACGTAAATTATCCCACAGCCACCAGTGGTTGAGTGTGTAAAAATGTATTTTCAATAAAATGTTTAAAAACAAAAAATAAAAGACTAGACAGTGGTTTCTTTTCAAAAAACCTCCTTAGAGGGGTTACTTTTTATTTAGAAGCATCAAAACATTCACGATAGGAAACACACACTTGCTGATTATGAAACGGATTTCTAAAAGATCTACACAAAGGGGCATGTTTACTAAACTGTGTTAGTGTGACTCACGTTAGGATCTGTGGTACAGGCAGAAATCCCAAATAAGGACATGGGTGGTACATCGTTACCGATAACGCACGTTACCAGGCGCCATAGCCTAACGAGCGTTAAAAAAAACCGTGTAGAGCGCCACGCTATGCGCGCCAATAAGGCGTCTGATAAGGTGTCTAGCAAGGCATCTAGAACTGTAGCACAATGGTTAATATTTATTTATTTATTTATTTATTTTAATTTCTTATATACCGCACTCTTTGACATCAGCGCGGTTCACAGAGAACATAAACAAAACCAGAACAACAGGCTGTTCGGTATTACATATAACAGGAGTATAAACTTGGAGCAACATGGGAGAACTATTTACATGGAATATGCAATCTGTTAACTGGATAACATACTCGAACTATGTACATGACTTAGCAAGGGTGACATTGACTAATGGTGCAGGGGATGTGAGTTCAATTCCCCTGTGGGTCTAATGAGTAAAGCTGGCTGAGACATCACCTTTTACTCAAAATCAGTGCTGTATGAAGCATATTGTTTGTTAATTTTAATTAGTGCTGCCAGCAAACACACCCTCACAGGGCTGTAACCTAAGGTGCCACATAAGGCACCCCATAGGGCACATTATAAAATGCACTGTCCGCCAAGGCACCCTAGAATGCCCCCTATGGGCCACCCCACAGGGCGCATCAAAGGGTGCCTCACAGGGCATGTGAAAGGGTGCCTGATGATGCACCGTAAGGAGACAGCACTGTGAGGGTTTGTTGCTGGCAGCACCAATGTAAATTTAAAAAAGAAAATGCCTCAGACAGCCCTACCAAATAACCCCACTGTGGGATTAAACCCATGACCCCTGCCTCCACAGGCAGTGAAGTAACTAGTGGGCCACATCGCTAGTGCTACTAACAAATCCCTGGCTGGCAGCTGAAGGACGTCAGGTCACCACACAAACTGTCTGCTGTGGTGGCCAGGATTTGGGTTAACCCACTCATACCCATGGTGCACTGCACATGCAGATCTGCAGTCCATAGATGAACACAAGATGGGGTATGCACCCCCACAGCACCTCGGCCTGGTAGGGGGAACTGACCGTGTGTCTCACTGGCACAGAGTAGCTACCGACAGTAGCCCAACAGGGTGCCCGATAAGGCGCATGAAAAGGTGCCTAGTAAGGCATCCAGAGCTATAGCACAATGGTTAATATACTGATTGATAGCGCAGGGTTCATGAGTTCAATACCCCCGTGGGTCTAATGAGTAAAGCTGGTGGAGACGTCACCGTTTACTTTAAATCAGTGCTGTCAGAAGCAGTTATTTTGTTAACAGTAATTAGTGCTGCCAGCAAACACACCCTCACGGGGCCGTAACCTAAGGTGCCGCATAAGGCACCCTATAAGGCACCCCAGAGGGCACATTATAAAGTGCACTGTCCACCAAGGCATCCTAGAATGCCCCCTATGGGCCACCCCACAGAGCGCATCAAAGGGTGCCTCACAGGGCACGTGAAAGGGTGCCTGATGAGGCACCATAAGGAGACAGCACTGTGAGGGTGATGTAGCTGGCAGCACCACTTCAAATAACAAAAAGAATATGCTTCACACAGCCCCACCAAATAACCCCACTGTGGGCTCCAAACCATGACATCTGTCTTCACAGGCAGTGAAGTAACTAGTGGGCTATATCGCTAGTGTGACTAACAAATCCCTAATAACGATGCGGGCAACCTATGGAGTATAACTGTCAAATGTTCAAAAGTCGCACTCCAGATAAAACAACAGGTTCTCTACGTACAAACCCAGAATGCCTGCCAATCAGACAAACCAAGGTCTCAGCAAACAAGGGCATATGCCAAACACGATCAAGACCAAGGTCAAGATCATTACCAAAAACAAAAAGCCCAATAACATCACCGACCTTGTCAAACACTGAAAGCTACTGGCAAAATCCAAGAAACACTCAACTTACTATGAATAAGTGGATACAGACTAGCCAGATGCCTGTTCCCACAGCACTAACAAATCCCTGGCTGGCAGCTGAAGGACGTCAGGTCACCACACAAACTGTCTGCTGTGGTGTCCAGGATTTGGGTTAACCCACTCATACCCATGGTGCACTGCACATGCAGATCTGCAGTCCATAGATGAACACAAGATGGGGTATGCACCCCCACAGCACCTTGGCCTGGTAGGGGGAACTGACCGTGTGTCTCACTGGCACAGAGCAGCTACTGACAGTAGCCTAACAGGGTGCCCGATAAGGCGCATGAAAAGGTGCCTAGTAAGGCATCCAGAGCTACAGCGCAATGGTTAATACACTGACTGATGGCGCAGGGTTCATGAGTTCAATACCCCTGTGGGTCTAATGAGTAAAACTGGCGGAGACATTACCTTTTACTTAAATTCAGTGCTGTCAGAAGCATTTGGTTTGTTAATTTTAATTAGTGCTGCAAGCAAACACACCCTCACAGGGCCGTAACCTAAGATGCCGCATAAGGCATTGCAGAGGGCACATTATAAAGTGCACTGTCTGCCAAGGCACCCCATAATGTCCCCTATGGGGGACCCCATAGGGCGTTTGGTAGGGTGCCTCATAGGGCACGTTATAGGGTGCCTGAGGAGGCACCGTAAGGAGACAGCACCATCGCCAACACACATCCAAGCCATGTTGCGAGGCCACCTACCTGGTGCTGCCCATGGACCCCAACCACCCTCCCTCCCACACCACCATTGTCTCCCCAACCCCTGTCCCCCATTCCGCCACCTGTCCAAACCAGACTGTAAGATGCGATGAGGAGGGTGGCAGCACGACACGTCCCCACAGCGCCCACCCCCACCGTATGCACATCAGTCACCATCCCCAACACCCCACAGACCCAGGTTGAAGCATGCAAAGTCAACAGGGACCATGCAGCAGCCCCAGTGACGTGTCAATGTTCCACAACAATGCAAAGGCGATCCCCCCAGCTGCAATCAATGAAACACCCAGACACCTCATGGCAGTGACGGTGTGTCAGTTCTCCCAGTGACAGTCAACATAGCAGGTCAACAATGAGGTCCAAAAAAGGCCTGTGTCCAACTCGCAGAGGTCCATCTCCCAGTGGCAACAACACCCAGGGACAGTTTCACAGAGGTGCTGTGTCCAAACAAATGTGGCTGATGGGGCTCCAGATGCAGTGTGGTAGATGTGCCATGTTTGTTGACTGTGTCCTGTGTGGAAAGGGGTAGAAATAAGGTAAGGAAAGGGCACACCCACACCCACCATCAGGTCACAAAGGACACAGTGACATCACAATATGTGCATCATGAATGCCTAAACATTACAACATGACACGACCACAACACACAGCATAGTGCACATGGACCACAGCATGAGATGGCCCTGCAGACCAGGACACCATCCCAACATGGTCATGTAAATGCCCATGTCACACAGGCATCCCAGAGGTCCACAGCATGTCCAGCAGTGGTGGTGCACAGAGATACCACAGAAATGTATGTTGTTACTAACAGGCCAAATGCAGCATCTGCATGTGGTGTGTGACTCAGAGGAGGGAAGGTGAAACCTACCTGAAAGGTATAGCATTGGACTGATGGGGAAAGCCCGAGTCAGGCAAGGGCACAAGGGGCCCCAGTAGAGGCTGTAGACGTCAATGAACTGCGTCCATCACCACGTCCTCACGATCAGCTGATAGTGGAACATGTTCGAGGAATGCTTTGTTGCATGGAAACAAAATGGTGACGTGCAGTGTTCTGCCAGCAAACATGAGACACGTCAGGGAACAATATATGACACATGCACACAACGTACAGAAGGGCATAAGCAGAAGGGCATAGAGAGACGGGTGAACATCACTGGACAGGTGGCCAGACACATCCCTGAAACAAAGGCAGAGGGGAGCAGAAGGTACCGTCAGGTAGACATGTCCCAAAGACACAGAGACACACACCGTGAGACAAGGTAAGCATGCCGCAAGCTGCATTTGGCTGGACTGTCGACAATCAGGGACAAGTGGAGACATGGGTGCACCGAGGTTGTCTAATGCCACAATGGCAGTGAGGTCTTTACGTGTGCCCAAACAGTGCAATGCCCTGTGTCCGGAGACACACACAGCCTGGTAACATGTGTACAGGTACAGTATGTAGACCCCCAAGATGTGCACAGGCAATGGTCACATGTGTGTCAAACGGAGCATATGGTGGATGGAGTGGTAGGCCAAAGACATGTGCAACACCAGAGGAGCAGTGGAGAGGGAAACGCATATATGTGTCATGTGGTGCTGCCACCACAGCACACCTACCTGTATGTCCACCCACCCCAGTCACCTGCATGTTGCTGTGATGTACACACAGTCCCTACATGCACCACAGCATTGGGCAGTATCAGCAGCCTATCCCTGGGAGGCAAGAACACAGCAGCCTATCCTGGGGAGCCAGAAACACAAGAGACATATAGAGACATGTCATGACAGTGCCGTGAAACACACAGACCAGCTTACACATGGCAACCCAAAAGCACATCCCCACACATGCAGAACTTACAGGAGAAGAGCTCCTCGATCAGATGTTGCCTGGCCGCCATCCCCTCACATGTGTCACCATGGCCATGTACAGGAGGGCACACAGGATCCTCCCCGAGAGCCTCATTAATATCGACTGGGACATTGTGCCTGAGTGCAATGTTGTGGAGGATGCAACAGGCCAGAATGATCTTTGCCACAGTAAGGGGTCCGTACTGTAAGGCACCACCGGTCCTATCCAGACACCTGAAGCGACTCTTTAGAACGCCAAAGGTGTGCTCAATGACTGAGCGGCTGGAGGCATGAGCCTCATTGTACCGCATCTCTGCACCTGGCTGAGGGAGACGCACAGGGGTCAGCAACCAGGCACGACACCCATATCCTGCATCACCTGCAAACAGAAACATCGTAAAGTCACACGTGAGATGATGGACCCATGGAATCACTGATGTAGCAATGTTCAACTGGACAGCAGAGAAGCATGGACACACACATATGATGTCACATCATTGCACATGATGGCAGTGCACCAGAGTCTGATGCTGGGAGACCCAGAGCCCCAGGGAAGGCCAATGGGGGCAATGCACACCTATGGTACCATGCCCAAAGACACGTCGCAAACCTGTGCCCAGACAGCAGCAGTGGCTGCTGTGAGGGCAGTTGTCTGCCAGTGGCATAGCATACTCAGAGGGGCAGAGATGCGCAGTTGTGCAAGTATGTGACTGTCATGATACAGTGCACACAGAGCATAGGCCAATGGAACACATCCCCGGGGGCCAGGTGGGAGTGGCAGTGGAGACAGGATAAAGTGGACAGACATGCAGCTTATATGTGTGATAGCAGGTGCGCCTACAGCACAAGACATGTGTCACCCCTACATGGCGAAAGAGAGGAGGCCCCATACACACTGTACACCATGTGGATGGTTCTGTGCCCCCAATCATCCCCCCCCCTGGATGGCACATGCACAAACCTGTGGCACATGGGGTGGGAGAGGGACACACCCCACAGGCAGGCATATGTACAACTGCCCATGCAGTATGGCTGAGGCCAGGTGCAGGAGCCATGGGCAAGCCAGAGGTGTCACATGCAGCCATGGAGGGGACACACCATATGCAGCCAGAGTGCCCCTGGACACGGGAGCTTGGTAAGTGAACAGCAGAGGCAGGGAACAGCCCACACCACATGTGTGCCGGGACACCCAGATGAGCACTAACACACACATGGTAGGCAGAGAGACGTTGTGGCAGCGCACAGAGGGATGTGACCCCATCCCAGGTGACAGGGTGTGATGTAGTGTGAGGCCCACAATAGGCTGCACCAGGAAATACCACCACAATGTCAGGCATGCAGAGGACACAGGTGACAATGGTGCCCCGTCAACCATATGTGGTAGGCGCACGTTAGATATGGTGAATACCCATCCAGCAGGACGTAGTCCTCATATTGTCCGGCCTCAAACTGGCCGAACAGTGCCGAGTGCTGCAGGATATAGGAGTCATGGGCTGACTCTGGGAACCATGGGACCACATTCAGAATACGCATACTTGCATCACAAACAACCTGCACATTCAGGGAATGGAAGTGTTTGCGGTTGTGGTACACAACCTCCCTGTCACGTGGTGGGACCAGGGCAACATGTGTGCAATCTATAGCTCCCATCACGTGTGGTATCCCTGCAATCCACTGGAATGCCTGTCCCAGGGCCACCCAATGTTGCCTACCATTGGGAATGGCAATGTAATGCCCAACCCGGCTGACCATGGCCCGCAGTACCTGGTGGAGACAGCGAGAGAATGTTGGCCTACTCATCCCACCCACTGCGGCCACTGAGGATTGGAAACAGCCAGAGGCAAAGAAATGTAGGGCAGCCAGGGCTTGGCCAATCCCGGTATAGCATATGACCAGGCAGTCTGGGGCTCAAGGTCAGGTCTGAGATCCTCATAGAGCTCCCTAATAGCCCCTGTGTCCAGCCGGTAGAGGGAGATTACCTGGTCCTCTCTCATGTCCTGGAGCATGGGCCTGGGCCTGTAGAGGCATTGCAGGCGGGGCCGTGCCTCAGCATGCCTACGGCACCATTGTTTTCTCACACCCGCCTGTGGACCCCCCACAACTGCAGGCCTGAGTTGCAGCGGGATAGAACCCATGCCCAGTGCCACAGCCCCAGGTACATCATCTCCCTCCTCCGGAAAGCACAGCCCAGCCACCTCGAGCAATGCAACTACTGCACCACCACTTGCATGCAGAGTCTGAGCCATGATAGACACAGGATGGAGGACAAGTGAATGGGAAATAGGGTGCGGGGCGGGGATGGAAATCACAGTAACGATACACACCTGGTGAGCCAGGAAGGTCCATCAGAAACCAGAGGAGCCAACACCCTGTACGCATCGATGCAGCGCACGCGGGAGCGTGCATTCCTACAATGCATACGATGAAAGGCATCTACGTGTGTCTCTGTGATGCAGCAGGATGTAAAGATACTGTGTCACAGGTATACATGTAGCGTGCAACGTACATCTGACGTAATGTGCACGACACAAATTGCATGATTCCCAAACACGCGTGGTAACGCGCTGACAAACAAAATAACATTGCGATCCTGTAGAGCATTTGAGTAAGCAGCAGAAACCACGCTGACGGTAGGAGGGTGCGTGTATGGTACGGTGTACACCACTAGTGCCAATATGGAAGAATACTAGAACGCTGCCATCCGTCCATCGTGACACACGTAGGATACGTCACCACGGCACGTACCTGCATGCGTAGGAGCAACGCGTGCCGCAACACGCGTAGAGCCACACCCAAGGTATACCTATAAGAACAGTGAGCTCAAAATGGCAAACACCTCAGCACACATAACCGAAAGAGTATGGAGTGCAGCAACAGAGGAACACAGGAGGCTGGAGCGGAGCAGCCACCACACAAACTAGTGCCAAACCCTGATGGCGACAGAGATGACAAGAGGCCAGGTCCATCTGGGGCACAGCAAAACCCCAGTGAACAGCCCATGGGTGCACCAGGGCAGAGGCGGTGCAGGACCCCAGTGCCAAAGGAGGTCCGGAGGAGGGCGGTGCGATTCAGCCAGGAGGAGAACGATCTCCTCATAGCCAGCGTCCTCGAACACTATGACCTGCTCTTTGGATGCCTCAGCTCAACCATGACAATTGCCACACGCAACAAGGCATGGGCTGAGGTGCAGGCAGCGGTGGCATCTGCAGAGGGACCCCAGCGGGATGTGGAGAGTTTAAGGAAGCGCTATTGCGACATAAAGCGCAACATCCGTACTGAGCTTGCCAGGGAGAGGCGTGGGGCACAGGGCACTGGAGGGGGCCCAGCACAGGTGGCCAACTTAAATGATCTTGAGCGGCGTCTGGCTCAACGACTGGGGCCAATGTATATCCATGGCCTGCCCCCTGCGTTGGACACAGCGCACCCACATGCCGGTATGTGTGAGTGAGCTGCACCAGTGGGAGACACCACACGCACATGTGTAGGGGCGGTCCAAGGGTGGGGTGAGGAGCCATTACATGGCTGATCGGGAAACAGGGGCGACACAGGCATAGAGGCAGCTGCTGGTTCACGACCCATGGGGGGGACGTGTTGACGGTGGGCAGGGGGAAGCACAGCACAGTGGATGGGTGTGGGGGCAAGGGGGACAGGCCCACAGTAGCAACAGAGGCTGACAATGTGTTGCAGGGGACACGGTGCAGGGCTGGCGGGGGCAGCAGGGCCACACGGGTAGTGAAGTGGGCAACCGGGAGGCACACTGCACCTGTGCCTACCATGGTCAGTGGTTGCAGGGATGAAGGTGGTAATGGGGTTGCATGGGGTGTGTGGCAGTGTGCAAGGGGGGGAGGGGGCCCTGGTAGTGCAGGGCACAGGGGCCACCGGCATGGATAGAGCACTAACGGTGAGGGGGGGCACAGGGGCCCTGGCCCAGACCCATGTGGCTCACCCACACACATGCACCTGTAGGGGGTGCAATGGGGGTAGACAGGCAGTCACGCCCCATCCGACCTATGTGACATTGTGCCCTACAGGTGACATTTGCTCCATTGACACGCCAGAGGAGGCGCCACAGACCCAGGGCCGTGCTTCTAAATGGACCCTGTGCCAGAGGTGGCCCAGGTGGGAGCGGGGGGTCCAGCCCCACCCCCTGGGGAGGACAGCAGGCAGGGCCCACAGCCTGCACGGGACAGCGCACCACCCACCACTGCAGCCACGGGGGAGGTGCCTGTGGATGGGGAACCGCGGACCAGGCAAGATGTGCTGGCTGTAGTGGCAGAGGTGATTGGAAAGATGCAGGCGTACTCAGCGGTGGCACACAGGGATGCAGAGGGTGAGTGTCCAACTGTGTTAGGGTGGCGATGCCTCTGTACAGGTGGTGGATGGTTCCCTGTCTCACAGTGCACAACCTGCTTTCCCCACAGGTATACGGCATGTACTGCGGGCGGTGGTGAGGGAACAATGCTGTGTGGCACGCCGCCTGCAGCGCACCATGTCGGGGGTCCTGGCGGGGGTGCAGGACCTGGCCTCATTGGCCCAACGCATGGCTGCCAGCCTGGAGCTGCTGGCGGCAGGCATAGGGCCACCCACTGGACAGCAGTGGCCACCACCACTGCCACCACCACCACCAGCAGCAGCAGCAGCAGCAGCGGCAGGCATGCCACCAGCACCATGGGGTGGGAGGGGCTGCACAAGGCGTGGCAAGGGGAGGGGGAAATAAATTGCTGCACAAGCGGCTGTAGCTGATGCCATGTGTCCTGTGTTGCTTGTGTGGGGCCACTATATGCACAGCCCCCCCCCCATGTCCACCCCAGGGAATGACCCCATGCCACTGATGCAACCGGCCTGTGTCCCCCCCTTCCCTAGCTGTGTCCACCATGGGTAGACATCAGATTGTGTACCTTGTCACGCTGGCACCCCTCGCCCCTGGCTAAGGGGGTCGTGGGTCACCATAGGGCCGCTCCATGGTCTGTGTAACACCAGCCTCTCTCACCTATCGGTAGTCATTGCTTGGCGGTATGTGTGCATCTGACAGGGGACATGTAGTCAGGCTGCCAAGGGGTGAGGCACATGACAGATATGTATGTTACACAATGGTGCGGTGTCACCACCTACAGGATAGGTGTCCAGGTTTCAGGGACACAGAGCATTCCCAGGAAACACACAAACACCCAGCAATGTGTGTTTCTGGGGACACCATAGTGCGGGATACACCGGTCCGTAGCAGCGGGGATAGCTTGTTCCCCTCTAGCCCTGCTGCCTGTGGCAGGTGACCACAGGTACCGTCATTGCCCACGATTGCATAGCCCCACACCAGCAGCAGGTACCTGTGACCTACAAATAAGATGCAGGGTAGGTTAAAGCTCTGTTATAGAGGCTACATTCGTACCCCAGTGCCCTCGCCCCTGCAGCAGGTGCTTAGCAGCCTCATCTCCGTTTCTAGCTGTGAATCCGTAGTCATAATGACTGTCCCCCCAGCATCAGGGGGTGATCAGGGCCGCCCAGCCTGTGCACTATGGGTACCCCTCCCTCGTGCACCCCCTCACAGGACAGGCATGTCTCATCTGTGTTCTGCAGGCTCTGGAGCATCACACAGAGCACAGTCCATGATAGTGCCCTCCACTATTAGGTGTTCCGCAGCCTCCCCCAGCTGCATAGGCCCCGGTTCTTTGTCCATCGCACTGTCCCCAGCTACCAGCCTCCCAGGTGAGCGTGGTATTCCTGTGTGTGGCTGCCAACCCTCCTGTGGACGTGCTACATCCCACTTAGCGGTCCCCGCTCCTGGGGGCTCCATGGCCTTGCTCTGCTCTGCAATGGTCCAACCCCTCCAGCTTGTGGCTGTGCTATGGCCTGTGGCAGACTGGCGCCCTGCTCCCTCTTCCCCTCTGCTGCTGCCTCTGCCCTCGGCCCGGTTCCTGCCTTGGCTCTAACATATTCTGGCCCCAGCTGCTGCTTCCAGGGCTCTGGCTTCGGCCCCCCCCCCCAAGTGGTGACAATCGGCCTGCCCTCCTGCACCTGCATATGTGCAGCATGCCCTGTCTATGGGGCTCCATGCTCTGTGCACCTCCCCCGTCCATCCAACATGGGGACCCTGCGGTGTTGGCCCGGTGGAGGCCATTGCCTTCCCGGGGTGTATGTGTCATCCCCACCCTGCTGCATGTACGAGGGAACCCTGTACAAGGGTGACCTTCCTGTCACCTGCCCCCCCTCATACCGCTGATAGGCCCCCTTGCCACAATGTCTGTTGCCCTGTGCATGCTGTCTGGCCTGTCCCCACACCCAACCCTGGTAGCACACTGGTAGGGCACTGCTGGTACTGTGTACACCCCCGTGCCTGGGTTATTGCGCTGTGTGCCATGGGCGTGCCCCGACCCCATAGGCCAATCCCTTGGGACACTCTGACACTCCTGATGTACATGGGCCAGGATAGGTGCACTGTGTCCCGCATGGGTATCCACATGGCACGCTGCCACCACACTGAACCGAAACAAACTGTTAACTGTACATGTCACAACCTTCGGTTCACCAGGTGACCCGATCCCCTCCCCCATCGCATCCCCACTACCAACTGCCCACTATGGACCCCCAGCGACCCTTTGGTGCGCCCCCCCCCTCCAAAGGTTGCCTCCCCTTCCCGCCCCCCACACCACCCTGTACACCCGTGGCCACCCCATCCTCCTACCCCTATATGCCCCCCATTAAGCCCCCCCGGTACCATAGTAAGCCCCGTAGGGTATATCCACCAACCCACCTGTCAACAGTCACACCATCCACACTCCACTCCACCGCATCCATGCCCCCGGCACCCTGTGGCACTCCCAATAACTCCCTCCAACCACTATCCCCCCTCCCCTCCCTCTGACGGGCCAAACCCCCCTACTCCCCACCCCTCCCTTCCCAAATTGGGTACCACTCCAAACCCCCATCCCCCCCTCTTTGCGTATCCCCCTACCTCGCCATCCATAGCTGGCCACCCCTCTTCTTCCAGTTTGCATACCCCCCCAGGACTCCTCATGTTGCACCATCTTGGCCCAACCACATGCACTCACATTACTGATTTCCCACAGAAACACCAACCTTTCCAATATTTTCCCTCATCCTCGGTACGTCCGCACTCGTCCATTTTCTTAACATGGCCGGTCTAGCCGCTGACACACAATAGTTATGGGAAAGAGCAACTCCCAAGGTCCCATCCCCCTCCCCCTTCAGCTATTCCATGAGGGCTGGGGCCACTTCCATCTGTATCCCTGTAGTCCCTCTATAAAACTGTCTAGCTCCCTCCACAATGGTTTCACCTTATGGTATCCCCACACTATCTACAAAAGGTCACCCCTCTCCCCACACCCCCTCCAACAGGTATCGGCTTGCTCCAGATAGATACGTTGCAGCCTAGCTGGGGTCCAGATCATCCTGAGTCGGTATATAGGGGGGCTCTCTACCCGAGCCATCCCCCATGCAAGCTTCCATTCCCCTACAGAGATGGGCTGCCACTGCTCCACCTCCCAGGAACCCCCCAATTCCCCCTCCCACTGTTCCTGCCATCAGGCCTTACCCTCTGCCCTTGCATTCAGTAGGTGCTACGGTTTGGACACCAGACCCCTCATTTAACCTTGCTGGTCCATCATTTACACATACCCCGTTAGCCAGCCCTGTAGATCCTTCTGTACCCCCTGCCTTTGCAGATAATACCAAAGCTGCATATATGAATATAGGTCAGTATCCCTCACCCCAAACTCTTTTCTGAGCTCTGCATAGGGCCGTAACCCCACTATCGCATCCACCACCTGCCCCACCCTCTCCAACCCCTTCTCGGCCCAACGTTGTAAACCCCCTCCCCCCACCTCCCCGTGGAGAAGGCAACCATGTTCTGTACATATGTGGCCCGGGGCAGGCACTTCCCTTGCAGTTATTAACCCTTCTATTTCCCCCATATCTGCAAGGTTATCCTCCAGTACGGGTTCACGGTCCCCTACCTGACCCTTCCCCTCCCCACCCCATACCCCTGCCTCACACACACTCCCTCTGCCCACTCCATTGCGGGGTGTCCCCCTCTCTCTCCACACAATGCCCTATGCTGTGCGGCGTCGTAATGCTGTCCAAATTGGGAGCTCCCAGCCCCCCCCCCCCCTCCTGCAGTTGAAGCATGGCAAGCCTATCTACCCTTGCCCTCTTGCTCTCCCAAATACACTCATTATCGGATCGTGCATCTCCCTAAGGCACTTCATCGGCACGTTAGACGGTAGGGCCATAGGGACAAGCAAACCCCGTGATAGCACATTCATCCTTATTGTAGCTATTCTCCTCATCCACATCAGGGGGAGACCCTCCATCTTCCTACGTCCCTCCCTATCGCCACCATCAGGGGTTTATAATTCCACTCCTGTACACAGTCTGGAGCTGCTCCCAACTGTATCCCCACATACCAGGAACCTCCACGCACCCATTTAAATGGACATGTGCCCCCCCACCCCTCCTCCAACACCCTATCCATATCATAACTCAATATTTCCGACCTATCTATGTTCAACTGATAGCCCGACACTTCACCATACTGCCCAACTGCCTTTAGCAGATTTGGCAGGCAAACCAAAGGGTGCCCCAAAGTATGGATAACAGCATCCGCAAAACGTGCTACCTTACTGAGCTGCCCCTGCACCTCAGTTCCACCAATATCTACCTGCCCTCGGACGTAGGCTGCCAACGGTCCAATAACCAAGGGATACAATAGGGGCGACAGAGGGCACCCCTGCCTTGTTCCTCTGCCTAGCCCAATGCTCTCAGGGTATCCCCCGTTCACCCGTATTCGCGCCCGTGGACAGGCATACAGAGCTCTCACCCTCCTTAGGAATGACTCTCCCACCCCTACCTTGTCTAACACCTGCAACATAAATCCCCGCTCTGCCCTGTCATAAGACCTTTCAGCATCAACCGACAGTTATACTGCCTCCCTCCCTGTCATTTGCAATGACCAGATAACATCTAACAGCTTCCGAATGCTATCACCCCCATGCCTCCCTGTAATGAGCCCGTCTCATCCGTATGCACAGTTGTCTGCAGTACTTTCTGCAACCTACCCGCCATAATCTTAGCCAACACCTTAGCATTCAAATTAATAAGTCAGATGGGCCGGTACGCTCCACAAACAGTATGATCCTTCCCCCCCCCCTTAGGTGGAATCGTTGTATCCGCCTCCTCCATAGACTGGGGTAGTTCCACCCCCTGCAGCACCCCATTGAGGACCTCCATTGACAACCCCCCATATCTCACCCTGCATGACCTTATACGATTTTGTCGTGTAGCCATCCAATCCCGGAGCTGTCCCGTCCTTAAAGGTCGTCACCACTCCCTTTACCTCCTCATAGGTCACCGGCTTCCCCAATTCTTCCGCTGCACCCTCCGTGAGCTTACTCAACCTACACCTCGCAAGGAACTCCTCCCCCGTCTTCCCTTCCCCTCGCACCTCACCACTGTGGAGTTTTGTATGATACGTTACAGAGGCCTTCCAAATGTCCTCCACCGTATACACCATTGTCCCCTCTGGGTTACGCACCCCTTCTATCATTAATCGCTGCCGTCATGCCTTCAGCCCGCAGGCCAATCTCCTCCCTGCTCTATTCCCCCCTGCATACCACCCCTGTTGCACATTAGCGTCGGGGAAAATGCTGTCTCCGCTGCCCTTAACTGGCCCACTTCCCCTCTCACCTTTTGTAGTGCACACAGACACACATGTCACTGGCACAACACTGACACATAGCAATGAGGGAAATCTGGCCATCGTAGGTACCTCAAACGTGGAAAAGTTTATTTACACAAGTAAGTATGTACAGTGCTGTGGGGCCCTTTGTGGTAGGGGCCCTGTCATCCCCGTCCCTGGTGGACATGGCAGGCCGTGGCACGTGCCGGCACAGGGTGGGTGTGCCATGCGTACCCTCGCACTACACACCCTGGGGACCCCCATTACGTGGTGGCTGACCGGCTGCACCCCCTACACTGTGCTCCTCCAGCCTGCGCAGCCGGTCAGCCACCATGGTCAGGGTTGCCAGGACCTGCCCCATGATGAGGGTGTGCTGCCTCTGGGTGTGTGCCTGGGCACACACAGCCGCAGCCAGATGCAGCCCGCACATGCAGCCTGCCACTCACCCGCTCCCTAGACCTTGAGAGTTTCAGGAGGGGGTGGCCTTTAATGCCCTTCAGGGTTGAGAATTGTAGTTGTGTGTGCTCAAGTAGTAAGGCAGGCAAAGAAAATGTCTTTGATGAGGTTTATTTCCGCATTGCAGTTCAAGTGCAAACAGACGCAAATAAAGTATAATAGCACAAAACAAGAGTGAGAAACCAAAACAAGGTATTGCACTGCTAGGCTAAATGTCCATTATCTTCTGTGATCACATTCAGTTGTCATGTGACCCTTTTTACTAACGGAAGAAACAAACTTTGGCAAACAGCAATGCTCCTGGTATGCAGACAATTATGCTTTAACTTATTCCCTTCTGATAAGCTCCTCAGCATAGGAATCAATACAGCAACAACTGTTATATTGCTTCATATAACTTTATACAGCATTTCAATTAAATGTCCTTCTCAATGACACAAGCTGAACAGTCCATTGGCATGTCTGGCTCTGTGAACGGTAGAGAAGAAACCTACAGGCATTTCCTCTTCACAGCTGTTTGTGGGCTGTGCTAAATTAGAGGAAGAAACTGCCCTGCTTTCAAGGAACTCTCTGAAATCTTTAAGAAGCAATTCAGTCTGTGTTCTTCCTGGGCTAAGCTGATAATGTCTTCCTCCTTCAGGTAACTGTTTGTTTAAACTGCTTATCTCTTGATAATTAGCAATGCTGCTTTTACTAGGACAACAGTTCTGCGTGTTTGAATTATCCTTCCCCCACTTATCACTAAATGTAAGTGCTGGGTTTAAAACTTCAGCTGTGATTGGAGAGTTTCTCAACAGTGTGTTAAAAGTAGAACGGTCAGGCTTCTCTTGGCACACATCTCTGTAATAAGACTCAGCTGTTCCCTTACTATAGGTTTCTGCTGGCTTGTGAGAATAGCCTAGGCTGCTTACATGCTTTTCAGACTGCAACCGATTGCTACCATGTTGTCTGGCTTTTAACGTTAGCCTTTACTCTTTCTGGCTTCCCAATGTTAAACTTGCTAGCTGCTCCAAACCCACTGTGTACCTTTGTGCTGTAGCATTGGGTCTCTCAGTGCTCCTGAATCCTTCTGGTCACAGAAGATTCTCCTTGCCCCTGAGTCTCCCAGGTACTTGCTTCCTGAGTCCAGTCTTCTCCTTAGTGGATCACAGCTGCCTAATTGCTCTCTCTCCAACTCTTCCTCCTCGTCGTCTTCTTTCAAATCCGAATCAAAATCTGACTCTCTCTGTTTCTGAGTGCTTAACAAGCTGCCTGTGTACTGCACTGCCCGCCTCCTGCTTGGGCGTGCCCAATCAGGGACTTGGCTTCTCTCCTTCCTTGAGGTGAGGTGTGGTTCCTGATTAGCTCTGTGTTTTTTTCTCTCTGAAGAGAAAATCCTGCATTCTCTTGCAGTACTGGTTCTCTCCACCGGATCACTATCTGTTTCCATAACATCTTGAGAGGCTTCTACGTCACAAGCCGCACAGACACATCTCCCCGTCCGTGTCTGTGTGGCTGCAAGCACGGTGCGCCTGTCAGCGCTATGTGTGGCAGACACACGTCCAGGAGGGGTGCCACACCAGCATCATGGGGCTGGTCGCTGGTGCCCCCGTTGCCCTGTGGGGGCCCGTGCCACTGGGCGCTGGTCCCAGGCCCGCCCCACCCCACCCCCACCCCCCACCCCCTCCCCTGCAACCCCCTCACCCCCCCGAGCTACGCTACCCCCCCCTACACCCCCACTCACACCACACCCTCCACCCTCCACCCCCGCCCCAGCCTCCTCCTCTGGCTCCTACCACACCCCTTCCCCGCCCCAACCACTCCCACCCCCCCTCCTCCCCCACGTTCCCCTCCTCCTCCTCGCTGGGTCTGGCGGTGCTCCCCTCCTGGCCCCCCCACCGTTCTCGTCGTCGGCCATGGGCTCAGGGGCATCGGCCTCCTCCATCGCCGCTTCACCGTCCACCACCTCCTGCCCAGCTGCCGCCACATCAGCACGTGCGTCTGCTGTGGGAGAGGGGAACACAAATCATCTCCATGATCACACATCAGCCACAACAGTCACATGCATCCTGTGGATCTGCCAGCTATTGCCCCACAAGGCCATATCACATCACTCACCGTCCCGTTGGGCCATCCGGTCGCGCTGTACCCGTGCAATGAATCGCAGGTACCTCGCGCCTCAGCTCTCTGGCCTTCTTCTGTAGGTCCTCCACCTGTCGGGTAGACAACGTGCATGGACATTAGCGGGACACAAAACCCTTTAGAGGCCTCGGACACACCACATATATATCTCTGTGTGCAACAGGTGCCTGCCCCCTATTGTGTGGGTCGCTCAAGCCCCATGCTTTTTCCAGGGCCACTCCCACTGTGCACTGCGCACGCGCATGTCTGGCTTGGACCCTATCTGCCCTGTGTGCGGGCCCCTCCATCCCTGACACAGCGCACATGTGTGAGCCATCTCCACACATCTGCCAGTGCCCATTAGCTACTGCCGGGATGGGGGAAATTTTTAATAGGAAACATGCCAACAATATACAAAAACAAATGAAAAAACACATAATGCAAAACAGTCCCAGACCCCCCAAAACCCCCACCCACCCACCCCGACAAAAAGAGACAAGGACCCAACCCCCCCCCCGTGGCCCACCCCAACCCACCACCACACCCGGCAAATCAACCCCCCCGTGCCCAACCCCCCCCCCAACAGCAGTATAACACAGTCCAAAAGAGCACCAAGGCAAAGCGAATGTCCAGAAGTCCAGTACCCCCCCCAAAACCCCCACCCAACCCAACAAAATCAAAATGCAGCAATGTCCCTGTGCAGAAATGTCCAGCTGCCCCAAAACCACACCCACCCCACCCAACAAAAGCAAAACGCAGCAATGTCCCTTTGCAGAAATGTCCAGCTGCCCCAAAGCCCCTACCAACAAAAGCAACAGTCAACAATGTCTGGGAGCAAATGTCCCAGCTCCCCCAACACCCCCAACCCATCCCAACACAACAAAAACAGCAACAATACAGAAGAGAATATTCCATCCCACCCCCCAACACTCACCAATACATCCCCATTTACACAAATAACACCCCCACAAACCCCCACCCCACCCACATCCACGCCAAAACATGCCCCTCATAAATCCCACAATACAGAGGACAAACTCCCCAGCCTTCACCCCTAAACCCACCCATGAACCCCTCCCCTACATATACCACCCACCCCCAAATGAAAGACACCAACCCCACGCAAACAAAAGAAACAACAAGGCATCCTCTGGCCCATTCCCCAACAAAAAGCCCGCACACAAAAACCCAAAGCAATACAACATAAACAATAGAAAAAGTAATCAACACAAAAACAACAAAAACCCGGTAATGGCCGGATGGTGGGAGCGGAATGGCATGTAGGGAGGAATGGCTAGCTGTTACAGCCCCCCCCCCCCACAGACCCAGACATGAGGACTCCCCAACCCTAGCCCCCCCCACGGAACTGAGGATTACTCAGCCCAAACCCTCCCACCCCCGGATTCACGGGGGACGGAGGGTGAGGTGACGCCACAGACGCTCCCAACGATGGGCCTCAACCGCCCTCCTCTCGCGTTGCGCCATGCCGGACACGTCCTCCAGAATGTCCCGCACCACCTCGTCGAGGGGCAGGACCAACCCCCGGGCCGAGGCATAACCGCGCGCTCGACGCCACAGGTGGTTAGCGCACTACGGCCGTGACGAGGTAGAGGGTCCCGGGGTCCTGCCTTGGGGGGAAAGGACCAGGCCCCGTACACCCACTCCGCATAAGTGAGAAGGGGAAAGATCGGGCAGGTGAAGAGCAGCGACACCAACCGGCAGGCCTTGACATTATAAGGGCACTGCCGGAGGAAATGTTCCATGGTCTCCGGCTGCTCTTTACAACCCGCCCTCGGACAGTTCCGCTCGGCCTGTGACCTGTACTTGAGGTTGTCCCTCACGTACAAACGCCCATGGAAAGACAACCAGGCCACATCCCGAACTTTCTTCGGCAGCCGAGTGGAGTTCAACTGCTGAAGGCCCAGCTGCATCGTATCCGCTGGACAGTCCCCGCAGGGCCCACCGTGGTTGAAAGTGGGAGGCGAGAACCATCCGATACAAGCCTTTCCCGCCTTGAGCTTGGGCGAGCGGGTCGGTCACACCCACCACGCCGAATGAGCCCCACCATCTGAAAAACCATACGATGGGGCCCTGTTCTCTGCTCCGACGCACTCGGGGGACCGAGGACGCCCCCTCCCACTGCTCCCAGATGCGAGAATACCATGCCCGGTAGGAAACCCCCCCCCACACCCCCCCCCCCTCCCGCATGCGATGCAGGTGAAACGCGCTAGACAGGACGGACAGGAAGACAAGGGGGTGCAAACATACCCAAACCGCCCTGCTCCCGGCCCAGGCAAACGATGTTGCGCTGGACAGGGTTCATGCGGTTACCCCACAGAAAACAGAAAAAGACAGCACTAACGGACCCCTGACAGGACGACGTAAGAGAAAGAACGAAGAACCGTGGCCACGTGCAGAAAGAGGGGAAGCAGAAACGTCTTGAGGAGGGTGACTTTCTCCTCAAACGTATATACCTCTGCCCCACTCCAACCGCAGCACCCGACACCGTGCAGTCCTCACACACAACGAGCCCAATTGGACACCGCACAGTCCTCCGAACCGAAAGACGAGGCCCAAAACGCGGACCTCCCCCTGAGGAGGAGGAAAGGGGGCGCAGGAAGGCGGGGACGGCCTCCGAGGGGCCCAAACCAACACCCAGCGGTCTGGCACTTGCTGTGGTTAACAACACAGAGTGGGCTATACCTCCAAGTACTCCTCCACTGCCTCCCGCAGGGCCTCCACCCCCTCGGTACCGTCCACGTAAACTGAGACATCGTCAGCGTAGGCCACGACGGACACCGGAGACGCACCAGGCGCCCCCATGCCTCGCAACCCACCCGAGGACAATCCCTGAGGAAGGGGGCGAGGGAGAAGACATACAGCATGGGGCTCAAAGGGAACCCCTGCCGCACCCCCGAGGCGACACAAAAATGCCGTCCGAGCCACCCGTTGATAAACGGGAAGCTCACCCCCCCTTGGTACAGCACCTGCAAGACGAAGAGGAATCCTGCGGGAGGCCGAAGTACTGAAGCACCACCCACAGGTACCGATGATTGACCCGGTCAAAAGCCTTGGGACTGATCCAAGGAGACCAACCAGTGGTCCCGTTGAACAGACCGGCCCTCTCTCGACCATCTCACGAACCGTGGCGGCGGCGTCCAGAACCCTCTCCCCTGAACCGAACAAAACTGGGAAGGTGACAGCAAAACACCCGACACCTCCACCAGTCGGTTGGCCAAACACTTGGCCAAGATTTTCCGGTCCGCGTTCAACAGAGAGAGCGGCCGCCAGCAATTCCAAAGAGCTATCGTCCGTCCCCTTGGAGAGCAGCAACAGGACAAGACTCGCGAAATGACCCGCGGGAGAAACCCCGTATCCATGATCTCCTGAAACAGGGAGGTCAGGAAGGGGGCCAGCTGGGCGATGAAAGTACGATAGAACTCCACCGGGAGCCCATCGCGCCCAGACACCTTCCCCAATGGCATGGCACGAATCGCCCTCTCTACCTCCACCTGCTGAATCGGAGCAGCCAGTGCATCGACCTGCGCCTGAACCACAGCCGAATACACCGGGGGAAGGCCCAAGTACTCGCGGATACGTGTGAGGTCTACGGGCGATCCCCAAACAGGTCCGAGAAGTATTCCCCCCACCATACGCAAAAATGTCCTCCCGAGAGGTGTGAAAGGTGCCGTCCGCGCCCCACAGGGCCATCACCTCCCTACGCTGAACCTTCTCCCTGCAAGTTCGGAAGGGGTCTGGGGGGGAGACCCTAACCGGCCGTCCCCTCGAAGCAAAGGGAGGCGTGGCGATCGTAAAGCAGGCCACGGAGCGGGACGCGCACCTCCTCCACCTCCCTCCCCGCGCTGCCCCTCGAGACACCAAACGATCCAGCGACCTCCGGAGGACAGTATCGGTGAGGTAGCGGGACCGAGCAATGGAGGTGCCCCGTGAGCGGAAGAGGTTCACGGGCACGCGTCTTCACCCTCATCCCACCAAGCACCACGGGAAGGGAAAATGGCCCAACAGGGTCTCCTGGTCTGCGAGAAAGGCCAAGAACTCCTGGTACCACCTCTGATGTAGCTAACAACTGCACATTCAGTCGCCACAGGCCAGGACCCCTGCTGAGCTCCTCGTGAGCCAGGAAGGACACGGAGAGGACGCAATGGTCCGAGAAGTCCACCGCCTGCAGCTGCGGCGGGGAACACTCCACCCGAGCCCTCACATATATCCAGACGATCGATACGACTCCTGCAGGTCCCCCGGGAATAGTGTAGCCCGGTGACCTCGGAAAAGCCCGGTGGTAAACGTCCGCCAGATCGTCCGTCCGGGTCACCTCAGCCAAAAAATGGCCATCGTAATGCGGAGGGCAATGCTCCCCCCCTCGGTCCCTGACGCAAGGTGGTGGTGTTAAAATCCCCTGCCAGGACCACCAACGAGAGGTGTGGTAAGTAAGGGCAAATGACCCTGAAAAGGGCCTTCCTCTCCCACCTAGACTGGGGGCCATAGACCACCACGAAACGAAACCGGTGAGGCCCACAGAAGCCGTCTAAGAGCAAACACCGGCCCTGCTCCAGTTCCCACACATACTGCACTTGAAATCGGTTTAGACGTGAACAAAACCCGCCACCCCTGCGTAGGGCTTGGTCGCAAGGGACCAGTACGAAGGACCCCACCTCCACTCCCGCTTCGCCCGATGAAGACCAGCGAGCGCGGTGAGCCTGGTCTCCTGCAGAAAAACGACATCCAACCCACTCGTAGAAAGAAAATCATGGGCCGCAGCCCGTGCCTGGTCCGTCAAAATACTGGCCACGTTGATAGTGGCGCACGAGAACGCAGGAGTGCCCGCCATACCTATTTTGAGTGCCGTGTCCCCTTCCTCCTCTTCTCCCCAACCCCGGGATCCCCAGAATCCCGCTTGCAGGACAAGCCTGCAAGCTGGAGCGGCTCGTCAGGATCCACGTCGACCACCTCGAGGATCTCCCCGTCCTCCTGTTCAACCCTATCACCCCAGTTGGTGCTGGTGCCCTCGGGACCACCAGGCAATCTGTCGCGAGGGCAAGTCCAGTCCCCACGGAATGAGGGGCAAAAACAGGTCAGGGGTCGGAGGAATGACCTCCTCCGTGGGGTCCACCACCAGTGCCGCCGCCGCCCCTCCCCATCCCCAGACAGAGACTGAGACAACCTAACAGTGCCCACCTCCGCGGGGGAGGCCGGGACGGCCGGGTCAACAGGGGTCTCCTGCAAAGGCCCAGCACCCAACTGCGGAGGCAAAAGCCCGTCCTCCCTCACCCGCTCCGGCAGCTTCTCCAGGGCCACTACCGTAAGCCGGGTGCCAGTATCCACACTCTTAGGAGGACCCTGACCGCGGCGTGCCTTCGAATTTTCTGAGGGGCCGCCCCGCTGAGAGATGACGAGGGGCCGCCCCCGCCGCCGCTAACCGTACCGAACGCTGCACAGGAAGCCCTGCCTCCACAGGCATGCCCTCATCTGCCTCAGCCGCATCAGTAGCCAAGAAGACGAAACGGTTGACGTCCAACACGGGCTCTACCTCCAGCAATGGGGAGGTCTCCCGCTTCTTCCTCTTGGACTTGCCACCCTTATAAGAGACGGTAGTCCATTCCTCAGGCGGCACCACCCGCAACCCCCTATCCTGTTGTGCAACAACAACCTCCACCACATCACCCTCTCCTCCATCCTACCCAAATCCCCTCCCCCGGGTGGCTCCCTCGGCTCAGTGACCTCCTCCACCTTATGCTCCCGGGCACCTCCTGAGGGAGTGGGACCTCCACCACCTCCTCCCCCCAGGAGCCCGAGATGGGGCGACGACATCCCCCCCCCGGTCCATTGTGTGATGCGGCGGGGCAGCGGGCAAAGGGGTGCCCACTTCCCCACAAAGGTTGCACCGGATGAGCAAACACCCTCCCGAGGCATGACCCCGTCCACCACAATGAGTGCAGACCTGCTCGGGACAGTTCATGCTCAGATGGCGGAATGAGCCACAGCGGTGACACTCGCGAGTTTGCCCGGGGTAGTAGCACAAGATGCGATCCCGACCGAGGAAACCGGCCGAGGGCACGTGCTGCACGACATTACCCCCCTCACTCAAACGGATCCTTCCTGTCCACGAGCCGTCCGACACCCATTGGGTCCCAGCGCCCTTAAACAGGTGTGCAAGAAGAACCGCATGGCGTTACAACCAAAACTTGATGTCCTGCCCTGGGATCGACTCATTCCGCACCAGGATGGTCACAGGTACCGCCCCCTGACGAGAGACAGCACAACGCGAAAGTTGACCCACCCCCCTGCCCCCTCTGCTGCTATTTGTCCCAGAAGACCTCCAGCCCCCGTCTCAGCATGACGCTGACATCGTATTCCCCGCTGTTGCTCATGTTGATGAAGGCATACAAATCCCCTGGGAGGAACCCCAGCCCAAGGACCATCCTGAGGACCTCCTCCCTGGCTGGAGGGGGCCCCTCCCCGGCCCACCGGATCTGCGCTACGTTGCGGCGCCTGGTCTCACCCCCCCTCCACGCAATCCACCACCACCCCCCTCCCCCCCAGAGGAACCCTGCCTAGTAGGAACCCCCCCACCCCCTCCCACAAGAGCAGACCCCACAGGCCCCCAAAGGGCCTCCGCAAACGTACGGGAGGGCCCCGCCGGAGGAGCAGCAGAACCCCCCACCGACCCCTGTGACCCCAGAGACCCGGGAGACTGGCTCTGGGAAGACCCCTGCGAACTGCCAGGAGCGCTAACCGCCATAAATGGGAATTGGTGGGACTGGGGACCACCAACGGGGCTGAAGTTTAGGCAGGGAGACTCCCCTACCCCCCCCTCCTGTGATCCTCCACTATCCCCCCTCCCCCAAGACCCCCTGCCGGGACTCCAACAGCCGCTCGATATGGATGGCCCGAGCCCCCCCTCCTGGCCATCCTGACTGCCCAAAGCCTCCCATAAGGCAGTCTGTAGCTCCTCCTCATTAAGCCCCTCCAGACCCTCAATCCCCCCACCATCCCCAACCCCCCCTCCTAATCCCAAAGCCGAAACCCGGGTCTCCCCCACCACCACAGGAAAGACTGTGTTTCCACCCCCTCCCCCACACACCTCCGCACCCACTTCCCCTAGGTGATCACCAACCATCCTGACCCCCTCAGCCGCCTGCATACCCACAAGCCCTCCAGGAGCCTCCACCGTCCCACTACAAAAAGCCGCCAAAAGCCGTGCTGGCGGAGCCGCACACCCCACAGTGAGCAAAGCGGAAACCCGTGCGCTGCGGAAAAACCGCATCAGCCCCTTGTACTGCAGCGCCACCGGGCAACCCCCCCTCCACTAGGTCCCCGGGGGCCCCCGGGAGCAAGGCCAAGACCCCCCAACCCCCTCCCCGCTCCCCCCCCCCTTCCCCAAGGCTTACCTTACCTCCATTGCCCCCAGCGGACCCAGACTGGCGGACGGCTCAGTTGCTCCTGGACAAGGACAAGATGCTCGCCTGCTCTGGCTCCTGCCGGGACTCCTGGCCCGCGAGCCGAGCAACCCTCATCACACCCCCCCCCCGTAGCCGAGAGAACCGGATCATACCCCCAACCCCGCGACCCCTGTAGGGACCCAGCACTGCCTCCTGACCGTACATCCTGCTCCCCCAGAGCAGGCAAAACAGAATCTACAACAACACGATCACACTATATACTCATGAAATAAATACAAAAAAAGAAATAAAATATTTAGGTGTAATACTTGACAATAATCTAAATATGGATTCACATATAAAATATCTAACTAAAAAATACATTACAAACTCAAACCACTAAAACAATTAAGACCATTGATTCCTCTACAAGACTTTATTAATATAATTCATGCTATCATCACCCCACATTTTGATTATGCAAACACAATACTTAATGGCATTTCAAAACAAAATATTAAAAAGATACAAATAATTCAGAACATAGCTGCCATATGCTATGAATATAAGCCCACTTGAACAGTTACACCAATTTTGGCTGAACTTCATTGGCTACCTATTTACTCCCGCATCAAATATAAAATTCTTGTCACTACATTTAAACTTATACTAATCTTGCACCATCGGCACTCAATACACTGATTAATATAGACAGCGATAAACGATCCCAAAGAAGCAGAAACTTAAATACCTTAACAATACCAAAAGATTTCACAAAAAGCCAGAAAACAAACAAATAAGAGAGCTTCCTCACACTCTTCTCCAATTCTTTGGAACAATCTACCTGACAACATTCGCCTGCTATCTGATATAAAGGAATTTAGAAAAAAATTAAAAACTCACTTATTCATATTACACTACAATACACCCTCAGAACAGAATACTCAATAGATACAGGCTAACATTTATACATTATTATTACATACTCTATTTTCAAAATAAATATCACTAATACCCTATTAACCATACCACACTCTCATTCACATGATGATTATAGATTTGACACTAACAATGTATATATGTTCTAATATTTATACCTTTAATGTTACAACATTCCTTGTAAATTATAATTATCTGTTCTATGTACACTGACTTGGTATATTACATACCATTAAACCTACTGTCCATGTAAACCGCACTTGATACTAGGGAAAGAGCGGTATATAAATAACTGTTAAATAAATAAATAAATAAAAGCTGCTCTGTCCCTCTGACAAGGGCACAGGCAGCACGGGATCCCTGGAAGACAACTCCTCTCCCGGCTTGGTAGCCAGCTGACCAGGCAGACGGACAACGTAGAAGAAGACGACAGCAGACCTTGGAGACTTCCCCGGTGCTGATAACAGCTGACCGGCAGCAGACGTGACGCGCACCGGTCCCCCACACTGCTCCGATCAAAAGGACCGGCGATCTTCACTCCCCCGAGGCAGGAATCCACCTCCAGAGCCTCGGGGAGCCCAGCCAGATCCTCACTGCACCCCCTTCGCACAGGAGAGCGGACAGCGGCAGAACAAGCATGACCGGCATCACACTTCCGGGCCGACCCGGAAGTGACCGCATCGCTCCTCCGGCGGCCATCTTGACGATGAGATGGGGCTTGGGGAAGCCCGGGAAACCCCTCAGTTGCCGAGGCAGGCCTCCGGATGATTGGTCGCAGGGAAAAGGATGTCAGAACGAATGACGTCACAACCAGCTCCCACCCGGCGGCCATCTTTGGAAACCCCGGCAGCAGAGAGAAGCATCGGAAGAGCGGCAAACTTCGTCGGAGCCCTCTGCTGATAGTGGGGATCAGCTCCACTCCACTTCCCCTCTCTTCCTGGGCCGTGGATTACTTCCAGCGATACCATCCCTCGATCATCCATCAGCGGTGCAGCACCGGACTCCAGGGAGGCAGGGTTGGCGGAGACTCCTCCCCCAGATGCCGAGGTGCCATCTTGGAGCAGGGGCTGCAGCAGGGAAGGCAACTCAACACCAGCAGCTACCGACTCCTCATCCAAACGCCAAGGGTCCACAACCTTCCTCCGGTAAGTGGGGGCGTTCTCCAAAAGGGCTGGTGGGGCACACGAAGGCATCCGTCTCTCACCCATCCTCTCAGCATCCAGAAACTCCAAAGGGGGATAGCGAGCCCAAGCCTGCCTGCCCACCCCCGAGGGCCCCCCCGGACTGCGGTACCGATAGCGGCCCAGCGATCTTGATGCCGGTAGACCTCCGCGAGGGACCCACATCCCTGAGCTCTTAGGTAAGCCACCCTGCGGCGCTTACCCTTAAGGGCCCGCTTCACGGTTCGCACTTTATGGCAGTACGTCAGCCAGCCCTCCCCAGGCACCAGGGCCTGCATGCTCTCGAGATGGGAGAGCTGGGCCTGCAGCAGGGTGGTCTCCTCCTGGAGACCCTGAAGCATCCTCACCGCAGCCACCACTTCCTCCGGAGCCCTTGCGGGCCCCGGGAAAGGTGGTGGGCCCATCCCCTCTGCCTCATCCTCACTAGAGGAGGTGGAGGCCTCCTCCAGGACCTGAGGCGGAGGGGAATCCCACCACCACCACTACTGCTGCCCCGGTGACTCGGCACAGAGCTCCAGTCTCCCCCAGGGCCTCCCCCTGCCACCACCACCCAGCCTCTACACCCGTCCTGGGCAGACAAAGCGGGCCCTCTCCAGGGGGAAGACGGCCTATCCCCCTGGGCGTGTGGGTCCCTCCCCAGCAGCCTACCGCGTCCTACCTTGATGACCAGGGGCCCCCTCCTGGGGCACCGATCTCAAACTCGAGCCAGGCTCAGAAAGGACAGGTAGGGGCCCACCAGGCTTGGCAGGCCCCTGGCCCTGGGCCTCTCCCGCCGGAGGCGGCCCAGGACCCGACATCCTGGCTCCAACAAGCAGGCAGGGCCCTACTCCCCAGCAGGAGCTCCAGCAGCACCAGCCTTTCTCTCCCTCTCACGCTGCAACAGGAAACAGGAAGTCACCTGACAGGATGGGGGAAATTTTTAATGGAAAACATGCAACAAGGTACAAAAACAAAATGATAAACACACAAATCCCAAAAGCAGTCCCATACCTCCAAAAAACCCCCACCCACCCCGACACAGCACAGACAAGGACCCAACCCCCCCCCCCGTGACCCACCCCAACCCACCACCACACCCATCAAACCAACCCCCCGTGCCCAACCCCCCCAAACAGCAGCACAAATCCGTCCAAACGGGAACAAAGTAAAAGCAAATGTCCAGAGCTCTCAGCTCCCCCCAAACCCCCACCCACCCCAACAAAATCAGAGGATACAATTGTCCATGTCCAGAAGTCCTTGTCCAAATGTCCAGGTCACCCCAACAGTCCCACCCACCCCAACAAAGGCAAATCCAAGAATGTCCAGGAGCAAAATGTCCCAGCTCTCCCAACACTCCCACCCATCCCAAGAAAAGAACAAAACAGAAATAATACAGCAAATAATATGCCCCCCCAACCAGACACCCATCCCCCAACAATAACCAACATATTCCCATTCAAACCAATGAAATCCCAGCAAAACCCCCACCCCCACCCACTTCCCCCCAAAACCGCCTCCTCATCGATCCCACAATATGGAGCAAAAACAATCCCCCCACCCCTACCCCAAACCCACCCAAAAAAACCCCTCCCCACACATACCACCCACCTGAACTAAACCACACCCACCCTACACAAACAAAGGAAACAACAAAAGCATCCCCTGGCCCACTTCCCAACAAAAGCCCACAAAAAGTAATCAAAGCAATAAAATGAAAACAAGAGAAGCATACCCAAAATAAAACACAAACAAAACCCCAACAATGCCGGATGGTGGAGCAGGATGCACGTAGGGGAGTAGCCATTCCTAACACCCTCCCCCCCCCATTTCCGGACCCTGAGGACCCCCCCATCCCTAGCCCCCCCCACGGACTTGAAGGCTACTCAGTCCAAACCCAAAAACCCAAAAACCCCCCTCCCCGGATTCACGGGGGACGGAGGGTGAGGTGACGCCACAGACGCTCCCAACGAGGGGCCGCAACCACCCTCCTCTCGCATTGCGCCATGCCGGACACGTCCTCCAGAATGTCCCGCACCACCTCGTCGAGGGGCAGGACCAACCCCCGGGCCGAGGCATAACCGCGCGCCTGCCACAGGTGGTAGCGCACTACGGCCGTGACCAGGTAGAGGGTCTCGGATTCCTGCCTTGTGGTAATTGACCAGGCCACGTACACCCACTCAGCATACGTTATGAGGGAAAGATAGGGTAGGTGAAGAGCAGAGGACACCAAACGGCAGGCTTCTACATTATATGGGCACTGCTGGAGGAAATGTTCCTTGGTCTCAGGCTGCTCTTCACAACGCGCCCTCGGACAGTTCCGCTCGGCCTTGACCTATACTTGAGGTTGTCCCTCAAGTACAGACGCCCGTGAAAGACAACCAGGCTACATCCCGAACTTTCTTCGGCAGCCGAGGGGAGTTCAACTGCTGAAGGCCCCGCTGCATCACGTCCGCCGGACAGTCCCGCAGGGCCCACCGTGGTTGAAAGTGGGAGGCGAGAACCATCCGATACAAGCCTTTCCGCCCTTGAGATTGGGCGAGCGGGTCGGTCACCCCCCACCGCCGAATGAGCCCCACCATCTGAAACACATACGATGGGGCCTGTTCCCTGCTCCGACGCACACGGGGGACCGAGGACGCCCCCTCCCACTGCTCCCAGAAGCGAGGATTACCATGCCCGGTAGGAAGCCACCCACCAAACCCCACCCCCCTCCCGCATGCGATTCAGGTGAAACGCCATCGACAGGACAGACAGAAAGACAAGGGGGTTGTAACATACCAAGACCGCCCTGCTCCCGGCCCAGGCAAACGATGTTGCGCTGGACAGGGTTCAGGCGGTTGCCCCACAGAAAACGAAAGAAGACAGCACTAACTGACGCCTGACAAGACGACGGAAGAACGAAGACAGTGGCCACGTGCAGAAAGAGCGGAAGCATAAACGTCTTGAGGAGCTTGACCTTTCTCCTCAAACGTATACCTCCACCCCTTCCGCCGCCCTCCACCGTGCAGACTCGACACAACGAGCCCAGTTGGCCACCGCACAGTCTTCCGAAACCGAAGACGAGGCCCAAAACGCGGACCTCCCCCTGAGGAGGAGGAAAGGGGGCGCAGGAAGGCGGGGAGGCCTGGGCAGGCCCCAACCACAGCGTCTGGCACTTGCTGTGGTTGACAACAGGGTGGGCCACCGCCGAGTACTCCTCGACGGCCTCCCGCAGGGCCTCCACCCCCTCGGTGCCGTCCACGTAAACCAAGATGTCATCAGCGTAGGCCACCGCAGACACCGGGGACGCACCGGGCGCCTCCAGGCCCCGCAGCCCACCCGAGTACTGTCTCCTGAGGAAGGGGTCGAGGGAGAAGACATACAGCAGGGGGCTCAAAGGGCACCCCTGCCGCACCCCCGAGGCGACCCGAAAAGGGCGTCCAAGCCACCCGTTGATAAACGGGAAGCTCACCCCCCATCAGTACAGCACCTGCAGGAGGAAGAGGAAACCGGCGGGGAGGCCGAAATGCCGAAGCACCACCCACAGGTACCGGTGACCGACCCGATCGAAGGCCTTGGATTCGTCCAAGGAGACCAACCAGTGGTCCCGTTGGAGCGCCCGGCCTCGCTCCACCATCTCCCGGACCGTGGCGACGGCGTCCAGAACCCCTCTCCCCTGAACGGAACAAAACTGGGCCGGCGACAACAAAGCGCCCGACACTGCCACCAGTCGGTTGGTCAAACATTTGGCCAGGATCTTCCGGTCCGCGTTCAGCAGAGAGAGCGGTCGCCAGAAGTCCAAGGAGCTATCATCCTTCCCCTTCGAAAGCAGGAGCAAGGACCGACTCGCGAAATGACCGTGGGAGAAACCCCGTGTCCATGATCTCCCGAAAGAGGGAGGTCAGGAAGGGGGCCAGCTGGGCGATGAAAGTGCGATTGAACTCCACCGGGAGCCCATCGCGCCCAGGCACCTTCCCCAACGGCATGGCACGAATCGCCCTCTCCACCTCCGCCTGCTCAATCGGAGCAGCGAGCGCATCGACCTGCGCCTGAACCACGGCCGAATACGCCGGGGGAAGGCCCAAGTACTCCCGGATGCGCGTGAGGTCCACAGGGCGGTCCCCAAACAGGTCCGAGAAGTAGTCCCCGACCATCCTCAACAGGTCCTCCTGAGAGGTGCGAAGAGTGCCGTCCGCGCCCCGCAGGGCCACCACCTCCCGACGCTGAACCCGCTCCTTACAAGTGAGGAAGGGGTGTGGGGAGACGACCTTGCCGGCCGTCCCCTCGAAGCAAAGGGAGGCGTGGCGGTCATAAAGCAGGCTGCGGAGCTGGACGCGCACCTCCACCTCCTCCCACGCTGCTCCTCGGGACACCAAACGGTCCAGCGACCTCCGGAGGACGGTGTAAGTGAGGTAGCGGGACCGAGCGATGGAGGCACCCCGGGAGCGGAAGAGTTTACGGGCCCGGGTCTTGACCGCGTCCCACCAAGCGCCACGGGAAGGAAAGATGCTCAACAGGGTCTCCTGGTCGGCGAAAAAGGCCAAGAACTCCTGGACCACCTCCGATGCGGCCAACAGGGCCATGTTCAGCCGCCAGGTGCCAGGACCCCTGCTGAGCTCCTCGTGGGCTGGGAAGGACACGGAGAGGACGCAGTGGTCCGAGAAGTCGACCGCCTGCAGCTGCGGCGGGGAACACTTCACCCAGGCACTCACGTAAATCCGGTCGATGCGACTCCTGCAGGCCCCACGGTAGTAGGTGAAGCCCGGCGACCGCGGAAAGGCCTGGTGGTAGACATCCACCAGGTCGGCCGTCCGGGTCATCTCGGCCAAAAAGAGGCCATCGTAGCTGGGTGGGCAGCGCACCCCCCCTCGGTCCTGCGCGAGAGTGGTGGTGTTAAAATCCCCCACCAGGACCAACAAACGAGAGGTGCGTAAGTAGGGGCGGATGACCCTAAAAAGGGCCTTCCGCGCCAACTTAGACTGGGGGCCGTAGACCACCAAGAAACGAAACCGGTGCAGCCCGCAGCAGCCGTCTAAGAGCAGACACCGACCCTGCTCCAGCTCCCACACGTACTGCACCCGGAATAGACTGGACGTGAACAAAACGGCCACGCCTGCGTAGGGCTCGGCCGCAAGAGACCAGAAGGAAGGCCCCCACCTCCACTCCCGCTTCGCCCGATGTAGGCGAGCGAGCGAGGTGAGTCTGGTCTCCTGCACAAAGATGACATCGAGCCCGCTCGCGGAAAGAAAATCATAGGCCGCAGCCCGCGCCTGGTCGGTAAAATGGCTGGCCACGTTGATAGTGGCGCACGAGAACGCAGGCGTGCACGCCATGTCTATGTCTGGTGCAGTAACCCTTTCCTCCTCTTATCACCCACGCCAGGATCCCCCGAATCCCGCTTGTAGGACACTCCCGCAAGCAACCCCTCGGAGTCGACGTCGACCGCCTCGAGGAGCTCGGCCTCCTCCTGCTCCACCCTGTCACCCCAGAGGACCCCGGCGCCCCCGGGACCACCAGGCAAAGCTGTCACGAGGGCCAACTCGGAGCCCCTGGAATGAGGGGGCCGGGGCAGGTCGGGGCTCAGAGGAATGACCTCCACCGTGGGGTCCACCTCAAGTGCTCCCACATCCCCATCCACAGACAAGGACTCAGACAAGACAACAGTGGCCGCCCCCTCGGTGGAGGCCAGGACAACCTCAGCAGCAGGGGGCTCCTGCTGGGGCCCAGCACCCGACGGTGGAGACAAAAGGCCATCGTCCCTCACCCGCCCCGGCAGCCTCTCGAGCAGCACCACCGGGAGCCGGGCACCAGAATCCTCGCTCGGAGGCGGAGGACACTGGCGGCGACGTGACTTGCTGGAAAAAGGCGTCCGCTGAGGAAGAGGCCCCGACTCCATCGCGAACTGCGCCGGGCACCGCACAGAAAGCCCTGCCTTGAACGGCAGTCCCTCGTCAACCTCAGCCGCATCGTCCGCCAAGAAGGAGAAGCGATTGAAGTCCAACACGGGCTCAGCATCCAACAAAGGGGATGTCGCACGCCTCTTCTTCTTGGACCGCTTGGACCTGGACCTGGCCTTGCTATGTCGAGGAGCGACCGCAGTCCACTCCTGAGGCGGCTCGGCCACCACCCCACTATCCTGCTCCTGTGCATCCTCCTCCACCACCACATCAGCCCTCTCCTCCCCCCCCCCCCCGGCCTATCCTGCTCCCCTCCCTCAGGTACCTCCCCCGGTTCAATGGCCTCCACCGCTATGGGGCCCTCGGACTCCTCCTGGGGAGGAGGGCGGGAGGGAGGAGGAAGGACCTCCACAACCGCCACCTCCACCACCAGTTCAGGAGCCCCAGGTGGGGCGACGGCAACCCCCCCCCCCCCCCGGTCCATTGTGTGACGCGGAGGGGCAGCGGGCAAAGGGGTGGCCCAACTCCCCGCAAAGGTTGCACCGAATAAGCGCACACCCGGCCGAGGGATGACCCCGTCCACCGCAACGGGTGCAGACCTGCACGGGACAACACATGCTCAAATGGAGGAAAGAGCCGCAGCGGTGACACTCGCGGGGTTGCCCGGGATAGTAGCACAGGAAGCGATCCCGACCGATGAAACCGGCCGAGGGCACATGCTGCACCACGTTTCCCACCTCTCGCAAACGGATCCTCCCTTTCCACGACCCGTCCCACACCCCCAGGGGCCCAGCGCCTTTGACCAGGGGTGCGAGAAGCACTGCATGGCGCGACAACCAGAACTGTATATCCGACCCTGGGAGCGACTCATTCCTGGTAAGGATGGTCACAGATACCGCCCCCTGGCGAGAGACAGGCACAACGCGAAAGTTGGCCCACCCCCCCTGCCCCCTCTGCCTCTGGTATCGGTCCCAGAAGACCTCTAGCCCCCGTCGCAGCATGAAGCTCACATCGTACTCGATGGTGTTGCTCATGTGGATGAAGGCATAGAGGTCAGCTGGGAGAAATCCCAGCCCAAGGACCATCCTGAGGACTTCTTCCCTGGTCGGAGGGGGCTCCTCCCCGGCCCACCGGATCTGCGCCACGTTGCGGCGCCTGGCCTCACCCCCCACCCCGGGCAAACCACCCCCACCCCCAGCACCACCCCCACTACCCCCAGCATCAGCGGGACCCCTCCCCGGGGGAACCCTTGCAGCCCCTATACTGGGAGAAGGCCCAGCAGGCCTCCCAGGCCCCCGCCGCACAGCCTCCGCAAAAGAGGGGCCGGACCCAGAAAAGGCAATGCTACCCGCCACCTGCCGCAGGGCAGATCCCGGTGTCCCCGAAGCTGGCCCCTGCGATGGCCCGCAGCCCACAGCCGCCACCAACTGGGAGTCGGTAGGACTGCGGACCACCACCCGGGCCATCAGGGAGTCCGGGATACTGCCCAAGGCCTCCGCCCCCTCACGCTCACTCTCCTGCGCCCTCGCCAAAGCCCGCTGTTGAAGGGCCAAGGCCCGGGTAACCTTATAAAGGGCCCCGGACCTCCCCTCTTGCTCTGAGGGATCATCCAGGGCCAAGAGGAGGGCGGTGGTAAGCTCCTCCTCTGACAGCCCCATCAGTTCAGTAACCTCGGCCTCAACCCTGCCAGGATTCACATCCCCCACAGGGGTCTCGGCCACCTCCTTGGGGGAGACCCGGAGACCACCCCCCTCCCCCTGTACCTCCCCCTGCCCTGAACCCACCACTGAAAGGGCCCCAGCCCCCCCAGCAGGCCCCAAAGGCCTGTGAGAAACATCTCCTGCCAAATGGGCCTCAGCCCCCTGCGCCAGCCCCTCCGACCCATCTGCTGCCCCCAATACAAAAGCCGCAGCCCCCCCCCCCCGGTAGGCCCCTCGGACCCATCGGGCAGCCCCTCCACCCGAGACCCCTGTTCCACAGCCTTCTGGTCCCCACCCCCCGTGCTGTCAAGAACCAGGCTCCCCTGCCCCACTACCACAGCAGGGGCACTCTCGAGCGGGACACCCCCAGCCCCCCCTCCCACCTCCGGCCCCCCAGGGCCACCGGCAGAGGGGCAAGACCACCCGACCCCCCTCCCCATCCCCAATACTCACCGCACTGCCAGTGTCCCCGGGAGCCTCCAACAGGTATTCCTTGGGCCCGGCTCCAGCGGGGGTCCCCCCCTCGCGAGCCAGGGCCTCCACCTCCCCGAGGGACGCGGCCCGAGCAGCCTGACCCGACCGCGGGGGCTGCTGAGCGATCGGGCCGCATCCCAGGTCACTCTGTGCATCCTGCTTACCACTTGTAACCGCCTTCACAAAATCCAATGCAGGAAAGGGACAGCAAAGCAGTGGGAGCCATCCCGACCAATCGCGGGCCGCCCCTCGCCGGCTCCGCCCTCTTCCGGGTCCGGCGGCCATCTTGGATGGAGCTCCGTGGCAGCGTCTCAGCAAAAGTACCCGGAACAGCACCACAACTGACTCCCAGGCTGCCCCCCTGCCTTGGCACCTGATCCGCAGCAAGAGAACCTGAAACCGAAGGCATCCCCGACAGGCGCTGCACCTCTTCCGTGGCGGCGACAGACTTCCGGGTCCGGCCGGAAGTCCCGCCCTGGCGGCCATCTTGGACGGGGAAGCCCCAAACCGAAGGGTGGAACTGCTGCCAATCACGGAGGGCTTCCCCGGGCTGCGACGCTGCAGATGGTAGGCCACCCCCCCGGTGACGCAGATGGCTGCGTCATCCCGGCGGCCATCTTGGGGAATCCCGAGGGGGGATTGCAGCATCGGAACAGTGTTAAACAGCGGCGAAAAATGCTCCCGATGAGCGGGATCAGCTGCCCTCCTCTCCTGCATCCTCGCTGGACCAATCAAAGCACTTTTGCAGAATGCCCGCGGGGCCGCCATAGACAGCAATGGCGACCCCGCACCGGAAGCGGCAGGCTTCCCGCCGGAAGTCGACGCGAAGGACGCCGAGGCGCCATCTTTATCGGGGATCTGTCGAGTGGGATGGACAACACCAGCAGCCACCTGCCCTCTTGGACCAGCTTCACCCCGGGAACCAGCTAATGATGACGACTGCTCGCTCTGCACCATATTCGGGTAAGTCCCCACACAGAATGCCTCGAATGTCTCTGACTGCAGTACTTGACCTTTTCTCCTCCCAACAGCGGCACCTAGGACAGGGAGCTCACGGGACGGCCCAGCCACCCCTGAGGGCCCTCCCCGGAGAACGGAAACCATGTCTGCCCACCGGTCTGGATGACGGAAAACCTCACTGAGGGACCCACATCCCCGGGCCTTCAGGTAAGAGATCCACTGTCTCTTCACCCGAAGGGCCCGCCGCACTTCCTTCACCCGCTGCCTGTAGGCCACCCACTCTTCTCCGGGAATGGTAGCCCACAGGCCCTCGAGGTGGGAGAGCCGGTCCTGCAGCAGGGTCGCCTCCTCCAGAAGGCCCTTCAACAACCGCACAGCGGCCACCACCTCATCCGGGGCCCTTGCGGGCTCCGGGAAGGCGGGTGGGCCCACACCTCCATCCTCCTCCTCACTGGAGGAGTCCTCCAACTCCTCCAGGACCCGAGGCGGAGGGCGAAACCCACCACCCCCAGCACTCACTCCCTGGTGGCTCGCTGTGGAGCTCCAGGGCCTCCCCCTGCCACCTCCCGACCTCCACACCCCTACCAGGCCTACGAGGCGGGCCCTCTCCGGGGGGCAGACGGGCCAACCCCCCGGGCGTGTGGGTCCCTCCAGGCTGGGCCCGGGCAGACGTACCTCGTCCTTCAGTAGGGGGGCCCCCATCCCGGGGGACCGTCCGCACTCCAGCCCCAGGCTGCTGTTGAGAAGGATGAGGCCTACCAGGCCTGGTAGGCCCCTGGGCCTGGGCCTCTCCCGGCGGAGGCGGCCCAGGGCCCGACATCCAAGGCAGTCAGCAGGCACCAGAAAGAACCCCAAGCAGCACAGGAACACAGGAGCTCCTCTCAGGTCAGCAGTCAGGCAGCAACTGAGCTGGAAATTTTTTATTCAGGTAAACAAGCAACAAAGACAAAACCAAAAAGGAAAAACAACAACCCACAAAAACCAAACCCCCTACCCGCCCAAACCCCCACCCGCCCAAACACAGCAGACAAGGAACCCCCCACCCCCCCGTGACCCCCCCAACCACCACCATCCACAACAACCAACCCACCGTGCCCCACCACCCGCCCAGCAACAGCACAGCAGTCCAATGTCCATAGTCCAAATTCCCCAGCTGTTGCAATGGCCCCACAACCAATGTTAAACTGATCCCCCCACCCAACAATCCCCTATATACAGAAGCAACACCAACCCCGAAAGCAAAATGTCCATACGAAAGACTCCCACCCCCGCCCAGCAACAGCGCAGCAGTCCAATGTCCAAAAGGCCAAAACGGCCCAGCTGTTGCATGGGCCCCTCCCAACCAAGAAAACCCACCCCCACCCAACAACCCCTATACACAGAAGCACAAAGAAAAACCCAATAATACCAACCATCTATACAAAAACACACCCCCCCCACCCAAGCGAAACCAACCCCCACCTCAAACCCCAACCCCAACAGAACACCCCAAAGGAAACAACCCAGCCCCGGCATCAAACCCCCCCACCACCCCCAAACACAAAGCAAAACAAGCCAATCCATGGCACCCCCAACACAACCCCCTACCCACCGAATCCCACCAAATCCCTCCCCCCAACACAGTCCCCTTCCCACCAAAGCCCTCCCCCTAACTGAGACCCACAGCAAAAAACAAAACCCAACACAAAGAAATACAAGCCCTGACAACAGGGGCACAAGGCGACCAGGATGCACGGAAGTACCACCCCTTGGAGGCGCAGCATACCACAGAGAAAAATGCCCCCTGAAGAGATGGGGTGAGGGGCCAAAAATCGCTCAGGCGGCCCAAAACAAAAAAAAAAAAAAGAAAAAGGGGAAAAGAACAGAAGGCCGAAGAACAGCGGACCCCCCCACCCTCCCACCACCCGGGGACCCCCCCCCAACCCTCCCCACCCCCACCACAAACCCCCCCCCCGGGAAAGGGAAAGAACCCCCCCAACCCCCGGGAAAACCCAACACAGCCATCACCCCCCCCCCACACACGCACACACACAGGTACGCACTCATACCCCCTCATGGGGGGCGAAGGGTGAGGTGACGCCACAGACGCTCCCAACGGTGAGCCTCTACCACCCTCCTCTCGCGTTGCGCCGTGCTGGCCACTTCCTCCAGAATGTCCCGCACCACCTCCCCGAGGGGCAGGACCAACCCCCGGGCCGAGACATGACAGCGCGCCTGCCACAGATGGTAGCGCACTACGGCCGTAACCAGGAAGAGGGTGACGGGGTCCTGCCTTGGGGGAAAGGACCAGGCCCCGTATACCCACTCCGCGTACGAGAGGCGGGAAAGGTCGCGCAAACGGAGGGCGGAGGACACCAACCGGCAGGCCTCTACATTAAAGGGGCACTGCCGGAGGAAATGCTCCATGGTCTCCGTCCACCCCTCGCAGCCGGCTCTCGGGCAGTCCCGATCGGCCTGTGACCTGTACTTGAGGTTGTCCCTCACGTACAGACGCCCGTGGAAGGCCAACCAGGCTACGTCCCGAACCTTCTTCGGCAGCCGAGGTGAGTTCTGCAACCGAAGGCCCCGCTGCATCGTGGCCGCCGGACAGTCCCGCAGGGCCCACCGTGGTTGAAAGTGGGAGGCGAGCACCATCCGGTACAATCCCTTCCGCCCCTGCGACAGGGCGAGCGGGTCGGTCACCCCCCACCGCCGGACCAGCCCCACCATCGCAAAAACGTACGATGGGGCCTGTTCCCCGCTCCGGCGCACACGTGGGACCGAGGACGCCCCCTCCCACTGCTCCCAGAAGCGAGGAAACCATGCCCGGTAGGAAGCAACCCACCAGACCCCACCCCCTTCCCGCATCCGCCCCAGGTGGAACGCCATCGACAAGACAGACAGAAAGACGAGGGGGTGCAACATACCGAGACCGCCCTGCGCCCGGCTCAGGCAAACGATGTTGCGCTGCACCGGGTTCAGGCGGTTGCCCCACAGGAAACGGAAAAACACAGCACAAACTGACGCCTGACAAGACGATGGAAGGACAAAGACTGTGGCCACGTGCAGAAAGAGCGGAAGCAGCAACGACCCGAGGAGCTTGACCTTCTCCTCGAACGTGCACCGCCACCCCCTCCACCGCAGCACCCGACACCGTGCAGACTCGAGACACAGAGACCAATTGGCCACCGCGCAGTCCTCCGAGCCAAAGACGAGGCCCAATATTCGGACCTCCTCCCCGGGAGGAGGAAAGGGGGCGCAAGAAGGCGGGGAGGCCTGGGCGGGCACCAACCACAGCGTCTGGCACTTGCTGTGGTTGACAACGGAGTGGGCCACCGCCGAGTACTTCTCGACGGCCTCCCGCAGGGCCTCCACCCCCTCGGTGCCGTCCACGTAAACCGAGATGTCATCGGCGTAGGCCACCGCGGACACCGGAGATGCACCGGGCGCCTCCAGGCCCCGCAACCTACCCGAGGACAGTCTCCTGAGGAAGGGGTCGAGGGAGAAAACGTACAGCAGGGGGCTCAGAGGGCACCCCTGCCGCACCCCCGAGGCAACCCGAAAAGGGCGTCCGAGCCACCCGTTGATAAACGGGAAGCTCACCCCCCCTCGGTACAGCACCTGCAGGAGAAAGAGGAAACCTGCGGGGAGGCCGAAATGCCGGAGCACCACCCACAGGTACCGGTGCCTGACCCGGTCGAAGGCCTTGGACTGGTCCAAGGAGACCAACCAGTGGTCCCGTTGGAGCGTCCGGCCTCGCTCTACCATCTCCCGGACCGTGGCGACAGCGTCCAGAACCCCTCTCCCCTGAACGGAACAAAACTGGGCCGGCGAGAGCAAAGCACCCGATACCGCCACCAGTCGGTTGGCCAAACATTTGGCCAAGATCTTCCGGTCCGCATTCAGCAGAGAGAGCGGTCGCCAGAAGTCCAAGGAGCTATCGTCCTTCCCCTTCGAGAGCAGGAGCAGGACCGACTCGCGAAATGACCGTGGGAGAAAGCCCGTGTCCATGATCTCCCGAGAGGGAGGTCAGGAAGGGGGCCAGCTGGGCGATGAAAGTGCGATAGAACTCCACCGGGAGCCCGTCGCGCCCAGGCACCTTCCCCAACGACATGGCACCGAATGGCCCTCTCCACCTCCGCCTGCTCGATCGGAGCAGCGAGCGCATCGACCTGCGCCTGTACCGCAGCCGAATACACCGGGGGAAGGCCCAAGTACTCCCGGATGCGCGTGAGGTCCACGAGCCGGTCCCCAAACAGGTCTGAGAAGTAATCCACAACCATCCCCAACAGGTCCTCCTGAGAGGTGTGAAGGGTGCCGTCCGCGCCCCGCAGGGCCACCACCTCCCGACGCTGAACCCGCTCCTTACAAGTGAGGAAGGGGTCCGGGGAGACGACCTTACCGGCCGCCCCCTCAAAGCACAGGGAGGCGTGGCGGTCGTAAAGCAGGCTGCGGAGCTGGACACGCACCCCCTCCACCGCCGCCCGCGCTGCCCCTTGGGACACCAAACGGTCCAGCGACCTCCGGAGGACGGAATAGGTGAGGTAGCGGGACCGAGCGATGGAGGCGCCCCGGAAGCGGAAGAGTGGCCGGGCCCGGGTCTTCACCTCGTCCCACCAAGCGCCACGGGAAGGAAAAATGCCCAACAGGGTCTCCTGGTCTGCGAAAAAGGTCAAGAACTCCTGAACCACCTCTGAAGCAGCCAACAGGGCCACGTTCAGCCGCCAGATACCAATACCCCTGCTGAGCTCTTCACGGGCAGGGAAGGACACGGAGAGGACGTGGTGGTCCGAGAAGTCGACCGCCTGCAGCTGCGGCGGGGAACACTTCACCCGGGCACTCACGTAGATCCGGTCGATGCGACTCCTGCAGGCCCCACGGTGGTAGGTGAAGCCCGGCGACCGCGGAAAGGCCTGGTGGTAGACATCCACCAGGTCAGCCGTCCGGGTCATCTCGGCCAAAAAGAGGCCATCGTAGCTGGGTGGGCAACGCACCCCCCCTCGGTCCTGTGCGAGAGTGGTGGTGTTAAAATCCCCCGCCAGGACCAGCAAACGGGAGGTGTGTAAGTAGGGGTGGATGACCCTAAAGAGGGCCTTCCGCGCCAACTTAGACGGGGCCGTAGACCATCAAGAAACGAAACCGGTGAGGCCCGCAGCAGCCGTCTAAAAGCAGACACCGGCCCTGCTCCAGCTCCCACACGTACTGCACCCGGAATAGACCGGACGTGAACAAAACGGCCACGCCTGCGTAGGGCTCGGCCGCAAGAGACCAGAAGGAAGGCCCCCACCTCCACTCCCGCTTCGCCCGGTGAAGGCAAGCGAGCGAGGTGAGCCTGGTCTCCTGCACAAAGATGACATCGAGCCCGCTCGCGGAAAGCAAATCATAGGCCGCAGCCCGCGCCTGGTCGGTAAAAAGGCTGGCCACATTGATGGTGGCACACGAGAACGCAGGTGTGCACGCCATGTCTATTCCGTGTGCAATGACCCTTTCCTTCTCTTATCACCCACGCCAGGATCCCCCGAATCCCGCTTGTAGGACACACCCGCAAGCAACCCCTCGGAGTCGACGTCGACCGCCTTGAGGAGCTCGGCCTCCTCCTGCTCCACCCTGTCACCCCAGGTGACCCCGGCGCCCCCGGGACCACCAGGCAAAGCTGTCACGAGGGCCAACTCGGAGCCCCGGGAATGAGGGGGCCGGGGCAGGTCGGGGCTCGGAGGAACGATCTCCTCCGTGGGGTCCACCTCAAGTGCTCCCACATCCCCATCCACAGACACAGACTCAGACAAGACAACAGTGGCTGCCCCCTCGGGTGAGGCCGGGACAACCACATCAGCAGGGGGGTCCTGCCGGGGCCCAGCACCCGACGGTGGAGACAAAAGGCCATCGTCCCTCACCCGCCCTGGCAGCCTCTCAAGCAGCACCACCGGGAGCCGGGCACCCGAATCCTCGCTCGGAGGCGGAGGACCCTGGCGGCGACGCGACTTGCTGGTAAAAGGCGTCCGCTGAGGAAGAGGCCCTGACTCCATCGCGAGCTGCGCCGGGCGCCGCACAGAAAGCCCTGCCCTGAACGGCAGTCCCTCGTCAGCCTCAGCCGCATCGTCCGCCAAGAAGGAGAAGCGATTGATATCCAACACGGGCTCAGCATCCAACAAAGGGGATGTCGCACGCCTCTTCTTCCTGGACTGCTTGGACCTAGACTTGGCCTTGCTACGTCGAGGAGCAACCGCAGTCCACTCCTGAGGCGGCTCGGCCCCCACACCACTATCCTGCTCCTGTGCACCCTCCTCCTCTACCACATCAACCCTCTCCTCCCCCCCTGGCCTATCCTGCTCCCTTCCCCTCAGGTACCGCCCCCGGTTCAATGGCTTCCACCGCTATGGGGCCCTCGGACTCCTCCTGGGGTGGAGGGGGGGAGGGAGGAGAAGGAGGGACCTCCACAACCGCCTCCTCCACCACCAGTTCAGGAGCCCCAGGTGGGGCGACAGCAACCCCCCCCCGGTCCATTGTGTGACGCGGAGGGGCAGCGGGCGAAGGGGTGGCCCAACTCCCCGCAAAGGTTGCACCGAATAAGCGCACACCCGGCCGAGGGATGACCCCGTCCACCGCAACGGGTGCAAACCTGCACGGGACAACACATGCTCAAATGGCGGAAAGAGCCGCAGCGGTGACACTCGCGGGGTTGCCCGGGATAGTAGCACAGGATGCGATCCCGACCGATGAAACCGGCCGAGGGCACATGCTGCACCACGTTTCCCACCTCTCGCAAACGGATCCTCCCTTTTCACGACCCATCCCACACCCCCAGGGGCCCAGCGCCCTTCACCAGGGGTGCGAGAAGCACTGCGTGGCGCGACAACCCGAACTGTATATCCGACCCTGGGAGCGACTCATTCCTGGTAGGGATGGTCACAGATACCGCCCCCTGGCGAGAGACAGGCACAACGCAAAAGTTGGCCCACCCCCCCTGCCCCTTCTGCCTCCGGTATCGGTCCCAGAAGACCTCCAGCCCCCGTCGCAACATGAAGCTCACATCATACTCGACGGTGTTGCTCATGTGGATGAAGGCATAGAGGTCAGCTGGGAGAAATCCCAGCCCAAGGACCATCCTAAGGACTTCTTCCCTGGTCGGAGGGGGCCCCTCCCCGGCCCACCGGATCTGCGCCACGTTGCGGCGCCTAGCCTCACCCCCCACCCCGGGCAAACCACCCCCACCCCCTGCACCACCCCCTCCCCCGATACCACCCCCACTACCCCAGCACCAACGGGACCCCTCCCCGGGGGAACCCCTGCGGCCCCTGAACCGGGTGAAGGCCCAGCAGTTCTCCGAGGCCCCCGCCGCACAGCTTCCGCAAAAGAGGGCCCAGCCCCACAAAAGGCAATGCTGCCCGCCACCTGCCGCAGGGCAGATCCCGAGGTCCGTGAAGCCGGCCCTTGCGATGGCCCGCAGCCCTCAACCGCCACCAACTGAGAGTCGGTGGGGCTGCGGACCACCACCTGGGCCAGCAGGGAGTCCGGGATACTGCCCCAGGCCCCCGCCCCCTCACGCTCACTCCCCTGCGCCCTTGCCAAAGCCCGTTGCTGCAGGGCCAAGGCCCGGGTAACTTTATAGAGGGCCCCAGACCGCCCCTCCTGCTCCGATGGATCATCCAAGGCCAAGAGGAGGGCGGTGGTAAGCTCCTCCTCTGACAACCCCATCACAGCAGTCACCTCGGCCTCAACCCTGCCAGGATCCACATCCCCCCCCCGGGGTCTCGGCCACCTCCATGGGGGAGACCCGGAGATCCTCCCCCTGAACCTCCCCCTGCCCTAAACCCACCACGGAAGGGTCCTCAGCCCCCCCAGCAGGCCTCAAAGGCCCGTCGGAAAAATCCCCTGTTAAAGGGACCTCAACCCCCTGCACCAGCCCCTCCGACCCCTCCAGTACCCCCAACACAAGAGCCCCGGCCCCCCCGGTAGGCCCCTCATACCCATCAGGCAGCCCCTCCACCTGAGACCCCTGTTCCACAGCCTTCTGGTCCCCACCCCCCTCATGGACAAAAACCAGGCTCCCCTGCCCCACTACCGCAGCAGGGGCACTTCTGAGCGGGATATCCACAGCCCCCCTCCCACCTCCGGCCCCCCCGGGGCCACCGGCAGCGGGGCAAAACCACCCGACCCCCCTCCCCCTCCCCTCCCCATCCCCAGTACTCACCGCACTGCCAGTGTCCCTGGGAGCCTTCATCAGTTGTTCCGTGGGCCCGGCTCCAGCGGGGTCCCCCCCTCGCGAGCCAGGGCCCCCACCTCCCCGAGGGACGCGGCCCGAGCAGCCCGACCCAACCGCGGGGGCTGCTGAGCGATCGGGCCGCATCCCAGGGCACTCCGTGCATCCTGCTCATCAAACGATCCGGTCCCCAGAAACTCCAATGCAGGAAAAGCCACTGGAACGCTGGAAACCGGCTTGGCCAAACGCGGGCCGCTTTTCACTGGCTCCTCCCACTTCCAGATCCTGCGGCCATCTTGGAGGGAGCTCCTTGGCAGCGGTGCAGCAACAGGACCCGGAGGAACTCCAAACTCGACTTCAAGGCTGCCCCTCTGCCTGGGCACCTGATCCGCAGCCATGGAACCTGGATCGAAAGGCATCCCCGACATACCCGGGACCATTTTCACGGCGGCGACAGACTTCCGGGTCCGACCGGAAGTCCAGCCCCGGCGGCCATCTTGACCAGGAAAGTCCCAAACCGAAGGGTGGGAAGGCTGTCAATCAAAAAGGGCTTCCCCAGACTGCACTGCCGAAGATAGAAGGCCACCCCCCCCGGTGACGCAGATGGCCGCGTCATCCCGGCGGCCATCTTGGGGAATCCCGAGGGGGGATGGCAGTGTCGGCACAGCAGTTAGAAGCGGCGAAAATTGCCGCAAATGGCCGGAATCAGCTCCCCTCTGCTCCTGCACTCGAACCCGATCCTCAGCAACCCCAACAGAGAAGGCTCGTGGGGCCGCCATTGACAGCAATGGCGACCCCGCACCGGAAATGACAGACTTCCCGCCGGACGTGGACGCTGTGAAAGACGCCAAGGCGCCATCTTTATTGGACGGGAACCGATGCTGGGGAACTGCAGGAGCAGCGGCTACCTTCCTCCCTCCGGTCTTGGCAGCAACCACAGCACCAGCCTGCCTCCCTCCGGACACAGCTGTAGCGGCAGCCATCTTCCCTCCGGACCCCACCACGGCAGCCATCTTCCCACCAATCTCAACAGCGGCAGCCATCTTCCGAACGGTTGGAACAGCAGAAACTCGGGAGCCTCCACCGGATCCAAGACTCTCCTTCCTACACACATCTGCAGCAGGGTAAGTGCCGGTGAATAAAGCCAGTCCAGACTCAGTGTGCATTTTCTTCTCTCTTCCTCCTTCTTTCCCAACAGCAGCAGGCACAGGGGGGTAGCGGGAAGGGTCAGCCATCCCCGAGGGCCCCCCCCTGACCGCAGAGGCCATGGCAGCCCAGCGGTCTTGATGCCGGAAGACCTCACAGAGGGACCCACATCCCTGGGCCTGGAGGTACCGAATCCCCTGATTCTTTACCCGAAGGGCCCGCCTCACTTCCTGCACCTGGCGCCGTTAGGCCACCCATGCCTCTCCGGGGATGGTAGGCCGCAGGCTGTCCAGATGCGAGAACCGGGCCTGTAGCAGGGTCGCCTCCTCCTGGAGGCCCCGTAGCAACCGAACAGCAGCCACCATCTCATCGGGGGTCCTTGCAGGCTCCTGAAAGGGTGGTGGGCCCATCTCCTCCCCCTCCTCCTCACTGGAGGAGGTCTCCACCTCCTCCAGGACCCGAGGTGGAGGGATCCCCCCACCACCTCCAACACTGCCCTGATGGCTCACCGTCGAGCTCCAGGGCCCCTCCAGGGCCTCCCCCTGCCACCTCCCGGCCTGCACACCCGGCCCAGGCCTGTGAGGCAGGCCCTCTCCGGGGAGCAGCTGGCCTAGCCCCCCGGGAGTGGTGTGGGTCCCTCCCCACCTTCCCTGAGCAATCCTACCTGAGGGGGGCCCCCGTCCTGAGGCGAGGCCCCGGCTCCACATCTGAAGGTAGGGGCCTACCAGGCCCGGTAGGCCCCTGGGCCTGGGCCTCTCCCGGCGGAGGCGGCCCAGGGCCTGACATCCAGATTGGACCACAGCACTCAGCAGAGGAAGCGTAGCAAGAGCTCCAAGAGCAGGTCCTCCACGGTCAGCAGCCAAGCAGCAACTGAGCTGGAAATTTTGTTTATTGACAATACAAGCAACAAAGACAAACAAAAACAAACCCCAAAACCAAACCCCCACCCGCCCAAACCCCCACCCGCCCAAACACAGCAGACAAGGGACCCTCCCTCCCCCCGTGACCCCCCCCAACCACCACCAGCCACAACAACCAACCCTCCGTGCCCCACCCCTGCCCAGCAACAGCGCACCAGTCCAGTGTCCAAAACCCAAAAGGCCCAGCTGCTGCATGGGCCCCTCCCAACACATGAAAACCCACCCGACAATCCCATAGATACAATAACAAAAGCCCATAATACAAACATAATATCCCAAACAACCCCAACCCCCACCCCCACCCAACAGCAGCACAGAGCCAGGCAGGCCAAGTCCACGGCTGAAAGTCCAGTCGCTGCTATGGGCGAAACCCACCCCCTCCCAACCATCAACCCCAAAACACAAGGAGCACAAAAGAACCCCCACAGGACAGAACCCAATCCCCCCAAAGCAAACCCCCCACCCCCACCCAGCAACAGCGCATTGTCCGTGTCTACGGCCGACATCCAGGCCCGACTGTTGCATGGGCGAAACCCACCCCTTCCCAACCACCAACCCCACAATCCCAACAACACCAAGAAAAACAACCCCATCCCCCCAACAACAAAACCCCGCACCCCCCACCGCCACCCGACAATCCCCTCCAAACAGGCCCAAAACAACAACCCCACCATACACAAATTAGAAATAACCCCCAAAGGCAAAGAAAATCATGCCATGCCCTGGCTCCCCCTCCCCCACCCAACATAGTCCCCACCCTGAACAAAAACCCTCCCCCCAACACAGTCCCTTCCCCGACAAAACCCTCCCCCCAACACAGTCCCACAACAACAATAAAGAAAACCACCACAACACGGGCCCTGATGACAGGGGCCCGAAAGCGAAACAGGGTGCACGGAGACTTTATTGCTTGCAGTTGTAACAGCATGGATAAAATGCCGCAGCCGCGGAGGACCTCGAGATGGAGCAACAGATCCCCAAAGGATGGGGCGAGGAGCCAAAAACCCACAGGCCCCGAGAGGAGAGAGAGGGGAAGAGAGCAGAAGGCCCAAAACAGAGGACCCGACCACCCACCACCCGTGGACCCCCCCCACCCACCCCTCCCCCCCACCCCACACCCCCCCACCTACCGAAAGGGAAAGACAAACCCCCCCCTACCCCCGGGGAAACTCTACACACCCATCACCCCACACACCTGCACACACACACGCACGCACGCACTCACACCCCCCTCACGGGGGGCGAAGGGTGAGGTGGCGCCACAGACGCTCCCAACGGTGAGCCTCCATCACCCTCCTCTCGCGTTGCGCCGTGCTGGCCACTTCCTCCAGAATGTCCCGCACCACCTCCCCGAGGGGCAGGACCAACCCCCGGGCCGAGACATGACAGCGCGCCTGCCACAGATGGTAGCGCACTACGGCCGTAACCAGGAAGAGGGTGTCGGGGTCCTGCCTTGGGGGAAAGGACCAGGCCCCGTATGCCCACTCTGCGTATGAGAGGCGGGAAAGGTCGCGCAGGCAGAGGGCGTAGGACACCAACCGGCAGGCCTCCACGTTAAAGGGGCACTGCCGGAGGAAATGCTCCATGGTCTCCGTCCGCCCCTCGCAGCCGGCCCTCGGACAGTCCCGATCGGCCTGTGACCTGTACTTGAGGTTGTCCCTCACGTACAGACGCCCGTGGAAGGCCAACCAGGCTACGTCCCGAACCTTCTTCGGCAGCCGAGGGGAGTTCAGCAACCGAAGGCCCCACTGCATCGTGGCCACTGGACAGTCCCGCAGGGCCCACCGTGGTTGAAAGTGGGAGGCGAGGACCATCCGGTACAATCCCTTAAGCCCCTGCGACAGGGCGAGCGGGTCGGTCACCCCCCACCGCTGGACCAGCCCCACCATCGCAAACACGTACGATGGGGCCTGTTCCCCGCTCCGACGCACATGTGGGACCGAGGACGCCCCCTCCCACTGCTCCCAGAAGCGGGAGAACCATGCCCGGTAGGAGGCCACCCACCAAACACCTCCCCCCTCCCGCAACCTGCCCAGGTGGAACGCCATCGACAGGACAGACAGAAAGACGAGGGGGTGTAACATACCAAGACCGCCCTGCGCCCGGCTCAGGCAAACGATGTTGCGCTGCACCGGGTTCAGGCGGTTGCCCCACAGAAAACGAAAGAAGACAGCACAAACTGACGCCTGATAAGACGACGGAAGGACGAAGACAGTGGCCACGTGCAGAAAGAGCGGAAGCAGCAACGACCCGAGGAGCTTGACCTTCTCCTCGAATGTGCACCTCCACCCCTTCCACCGCAGCACCCGACACCGTGCAGACTCGAGACAACGAGACCAGTTGGCCACCGCGCAATCCTCCGAGCCGAAGACGAGGCCCAAAACGTGGACCTCCTCCCCGGGAGGAGGAAAGGGGGCGCAGGAAGGCGGGGAGGCCTGGGCGGGCCCCAACCACAGCGTCTGGCACTTGCCGTGGTTGACAACGGAGTGGGCCACCACCGAGTACTCCTCGACGGCCTCCCGCAGGGCCACCACCCCCTCGGTGCCGTCCACGTAAACCGAGACGTCGTCGGCGTAGGCCACCGCAGACACCGGGGACGCACCAGGCACCTCCAGGCCCCGCAGCCCACCCGAGGACAGTCTCCTGAGGAAGGGGTCGAGGGAGAAGACGTACAGCAGGGGGCTCAAAGGACACCCCTGCCGCACCCCCGAGGCGACCCGAAAAGGGCGTCCGAGCCACCCGTTGATAAACGGGAAGCTCACCCCCCCTCGGTACAGCACCTGCAGGAGGAAGAGGAAACCCGCGGGGAGGCCGAAATGCCGGAGCACCACCCACAGGTACCGGTGACTGACCCAATCGAAGGCCTTGGACTGGTCCAAGGAGACCAACCAGTGGTCCCGCTGGAGAGCCCGGCCTCGCTCTCCACCATCTCCCGGACCGTGGCGACGGCATCCAGAACCCCTCTCCCCTGAACGGAACAATACTGGGCCGGCGACAGCAAAGCGCCCGACACCGCCACCAGTCGGTTGGTCAAACATTTGGCCAGGATCTTCCGGTCCGCGTTCAGCAGAGAGAGCGGTCGCCAGAAGTCCAAGGAGCTATCGTCCTTCCCCTTCGAGAGCAGGAGCAGGACTGACTCGCGAAATGACCGCGGGAGAAAGCCCGTGTCCATGATCTCCCGAAAGAGGGAGGTCAGGAAGGGGGCCAGCTGGGCGATGAAAGTGCGATAAAACTCCACCGGGAGCCCATCGCGCCCAGGCACCTTCCCCAATGGCATGGCACGAATCGCCCTCTCCACCTCCGCCTGCTCTATCGGAGCAGCGAGCGCATCGACCTGCGCCTGGACCGCAGCCGAATACGCCGGGGGAAGGCCCAAGTACTCCCGGATGCGCGTGAGGTCCACAGGGCGGTCCCCAAACAGGTCCGAGAAGTAGTCCCCGACCATCCTCAACAGGTCCTCCTGAGAGGTGTGAAGAGTGCCGTCCGTGCCCCGCAGGGCCACCACCTCCCGACGCTGAACCCGCTCCTTACAAGTGAGGAAGGGGTCTGGGGAGACGACCTTACCGGCCGCCCCCTCGAAGCACAGGGAGGCGTGGTGGTCGTAAAGCAGGCTGCGGAGCTGGACGCGCACCTCCTCCACCTCCTCCCGCGCTGCCCCTCGGGACACCAAACGGTCCAGCGACCTCCGGAGGACGGTGTAGGTGAGGTAGCGGGACCGAGTGATGGAGGCGCCCCGGGAGCGGAAGAGTTGATGGGCACGGGTCTTGACCGCATCCCACCAAGCGCCGCGGGAAGTAAAAATGCCCAACAGGGTCTCCTGGACCACCTCTGATGCGGCCAACAGGGCCACGTTCAGCCGCCAGATACCAGGACCCCTGCTGAGCTCCTCGCGGGCCGGGAAGGACACGGAGAGGACGTGGTGGTCCGAGAAGTCGACCGCCTGCAGCTGCGGTGGGGAACACTTCACCCGGGCACTCACGTAGATCCGGTCGATCCGACTCCTGCAGGCCTCACGGTGGTAGGTGAAGCCCGGCGACCGCGGAAAGGCCTGGTGGTAGACGTCCACCAGGTGAGCCGTCCGGGTCATCTCGGCCAAAAAGAGGCCATCGTAACTGGGTGGACAACGCACCCCCCCTCGGTCCTGAGCAAGAGTGGTGGCGTTAAAGTCCCCTGCCAGGACCACCAAACGGGAGGTGTGTAAGTAGGGGCGGATGACCCTAAAGAGGGCCTTCCGTGCCAACTTTGACTGGGGGCCGTAGACCACCACGAAACGAAACCGGTGAGGCCTGCAGCAGCCGTCTAAGAGCAGACACCGGCCCTGCTCCAGCTCCCACACGTACTGCACCCGGAATAGACTGGACGTGAACAAAACGGCCACGCCTGCGTAGGGCTCGGCCGCAAGAGACCAGAAGGAAGGCCCCCACCTCCACTCCCGCTTCGCCCGGTGAAGGCGAGCGAGCGAGGTGAGCCTGGTCTCCTGCACAAAGATGACATCGAGCCCGCTCGTGGAAAGAAAGTCAAAGGCCGCGGCCCGCGCCTGGTCAGTAAAAATGCTAGCCACGTTAATGGTGGCGCACGAGAACGCAGGTGTGTACGCCATGTCTATTCCGTGTGTAGCATCCCTTTCCTCCTCTTGTCACCCAAACCAGGATCCCCCGAGTCCCACTTGTAGGACACCCCCGCAAGCAATGCAGCGGAGTCCGCGTCGCCCACCTCGAGGAGCTCGGCCTCCTCCTGCTCCACCCTGTCACCCCAGAGGACCCCGGTGACCTCGGGACCACCAGGCAAAGCTGTCACGAGGGCCAGCTCAGAGCCCTCGGGAGGAGGGGGCCGGGGCAAGTCGGGGCTCGGAGGAACGATCTCCTCCGTGGGGTCCAACTCAAGTGCTTCCACATCCCCATCCACAGACACAGACTCGGACAAAACAACAGTGTCCGCCCCCTCGGGGGAGGCCGGGACGACCACGTCAACAGGGGTCTCCTGCTGGGGCTCAGCACCCGACGGTGGAGACAAAAGACCATCCTCTCTCACCCGCCCCGGCAGCCTCTCCAGCAGCACCACCGGGAGCCGGGCACCAGAGTCCTCACTCGGAGGCAGAGGACCCTGGCGGCGACGCGCCTTGCTGGTAAAAGGCGTCCGCTGAGGAAAAGGCCCTGACTCCATCGCGAGCTGCGCCGGGCGCCGCACAGAAAGCCCTGCCCTGAACGGCAGTCCCTCGTCAGCCTCAGCCACATCATCCGCCAAGAAGGAGAAGCGATTGAAGTCCAACACGGGCTCAGCATCCAACAAGGGGGATGTCGCACGCCTCTTCTTCTTGGACCGCTTGGACCTGGACTTGGCCTTGCTGCGTCGGGGAGAGACCGTAGTCCACTCCTGAGGCGGCTCGGCCCCCACCCCACTATCCTGCTCCTGTGCACCCTCATCCACCACCACATCAACCCTCTCCTCCCCCCCTGGCCTATCCTGCTCCCCTCCCTCGGGTGCCTCCCCCGGTTCAATGGCCTCCACCACCATGGGGCCCTCGGACTCCTCCTGGGGAGGAGGGACCTCCACAACCGCCTCCTCTTCCGCCAGAGAAGCCCCAGGTGGGGTGACGGCAACCCCCCCCGGTCCATTGTGTGTCGCGGAGGGGCAGCGGGCGAAGGGGTGGCCCAACTCCCCGCAAAGGTTGCACCGAATGAGCGCGCACCCGGCCGAGGGATGACCCCGTCCACCGCAACGGGTGCAGACCTGCACAGGACAACACATGCTCAGATGTCTAAACGAGCCGCAGCGGTGACACTCACGGGGTTGCCCGGGATAGTAGCACAGGATGCGATCCCGACCGATGAAGCCGGCCGAGGGCACGTGCTGCACCACATTTCCCACCTCTCGCAAACGGATCCTCCCTTTCCACGACCCGTCCCACACCCCCAGGGGCCCAGAGCCCTTAACCAGGGGTGCGAGAAGTACTGCGTGGCGCGACAACCAGTACTGTATGTCCGCCCCTGGGAGTGACTCATTCCTGGACAGGATGGTCACAGATACCGCCCTCTGGCGAGAGACAGGCACAACGCGAAAGTTGGCCCACCCCCCCTGCCCCCTCTGCCTCTGGTATCGGTCCCAGAAGACCTCCAGCCCCCGTCGCAGCATGAAGCTCACATCGTACTCGACGGTGTTGCTCATGTGGATGAAGGCGTAGAGGTCAGCTGGGAGAAATCCCAGCCCAAGGACCATCCTCAGGACCTTCCCTGGTCGGAGGGGGCCCCTCCCCGGCCCACCGGATCTGCGCCACGTTGCGGCGCCGAGCCTCACCCCCCACCCCACCCCAGGCAAACCACCCCCACCCCCTGCACCGGGACCCCTCCCCGGGGGAACCCCCGACCCAACAGCCCTCTCTCCTGCAGAGGGCACCGCAGGTTCCACAGGCCCATGCCTCACCGCATCCGCAAAAGAGCGGGAGGGCCCAGGCCTACAGAAGGCAACACTCCCCTCCACCTGCCTCCCGGCAGACCCCGGGGTCCCCGAGGCCGGCCCCTGTGATGGCCCGCAGCCCCCAGCCGCCACCAACTGGGAGTCGGTGGGACTGCTGACCACCACCTGGGCCAGCAGGGAGTCCGGGATACTACCCAAGACCTCCTGTCCGCTCTCCCGTGCTCTTACCAATGCCCGCTGTTGCAGGGCCAAGGCCCGGGTAACCTTGTAAAAGGCCCCTGACCTCCCCTCCTGCTCCGAAGGGTTGTCGAAGGCCAAGAGGAGGGCCGTCTGCAGCTCCTCCTCAGAAAGGCCCAACAAATCCTGGACCTCGGCCTCAATGGCGTCCTGCTCCCCACAGCCCAAGGTCCCCACAGGGGTCTCGTCCACCACCACCGGGGAGACCTGGGATCCTGCCCCCTCCCCCTGCCCCGTGACCACCCCCAAATGGGCCCCAGCCCCCCCGTCAGGCTCCGCAGGCCTATCCCCACTATCCCCCCCCAAATGGGCCCCGGCCCGAAAGGCCCACCCTCGTCCTCCGACGAAGAAGCCCCGGCCCCCCCGTCAGGCCCCGCAGGCCTATCGGGCAGCCCCTCCACCCCAAGCCCCTGTTCTGGGGCCATCTGGTCCCCACTCCCCCCTCTGGCATGCACAGGGCCCTCCTGCCCCAAAGCTGAAGCAGAGGCCCTGTCAGGCACAAAATCCCCAGCCCCCCCTCCCACCTCCGGCCCCCCCGGGGCCACCGGCAGCGGAGCA
>CM066031.1:136280238-136295238 GCA_033557465.1 Ichthyophis bannanicus | reverse complement strand
GAAAGGCTGAACTTTTACAGAGCTCTGCTAGTGAGTGGATTTTTGCCTCCTGGGACATCTTACTGTGAGTTCTAGCTGTTTATTTAATTATTTACTGTTTGTCTAACTGTTGTTTGTTTAATTATTTAGTGTTTGTCTTAGTGGTGTGCAAGTTCAGCCTTCTCAGCTGTACTTAGCTTGCCTCTCTCAATTAACTGGGCCTTGTGTGGTAGCCATTTTGAATTAATCTCTCTCCCCAGAGCCTGCTGTTTGTTAAGCTTTTTCCTGTCCTTGCCTGCCTGAGTGACTCCTCCCCCTGACCCCCTCCCCCTGAGGTATCCTGTAACCTTGTTCCTGTTTTCTCCACGTGTGCATAGGCTGTTTTAGTTTGCTTTTCTCTGATCAGAGAAAGGCTGAACTTTTACAGAGCTCTGCTAGTGAGTGGATTTTTGCCTCCTGGGACATCTTACTGTGAGTTCTAGCTGTTTATTTAATTATTTACTGTTTGTCTAACTGTTGTTTGTTTAATTATTTAGTGTTTGTCTTAGTGGTGTGCAAGTTCAGCCTTCTCAGCTGTACTTACCTTGCCTCTCTCAACTAACTGGGCTTTGTGTGGTACCCCCATCCCCCTGCTGAGGGTTCAGGACAGGGTACCTTGTAACTGCCCTCTTTAATAGGACTTATCTCCCCCCCTCCCTCCCCAGCACCCACCCACCCCTGGGGAAATTGTAGTTTTATAGGTACTTGGACATCTTAGAGGAAAGGGGCTGCTCTCAGGTGCAGCTCTTAATCCAAATCAGTCATACACAGAGGACCTGTGATTAATTAGCTTCAGGTACACAGGGTGTATTAGGGGTATTAGATACACTTTTATTAGTATAAGCATCTACACCAATCCTTATTATATACCGATTTCAAAGACCTAAACACAAGCTTTAAACTAAGATGCAGTCAGAGGTCCAGCAACGAGATGGGGGTTCTCCAGTCTTTTGCATCGAGTGTCACATGTATGATTATCTCCCAGTTGGTGAGAGGTCCTACATATGCACTAAGTGCAGGGAGCTCCTTGCTCTCAGGGAACGAGTCCGTTCTCTAGAGGCTAGAGTAGCAGACCTGGAAGACATAAGAAAGACAGAGAAGTACATGGACGAGACCTACAGGGATATAGTCCTGAAGTCCCACCTCCAGTCTGGCAGCATCCCTGTTGCCATGGAGGAGAGAGGTCACGTGACAGGAGAGCATCACCCTGGTGTGGCAGGAAGTGATCCTGTAACTAGGACCTGTCCTCCAGGTGATGTAAAACCCTCTCGCACCGAGGACGTTTCTCCAGGGCCATGTCCCCATGAGGGGAGGGTCAGGACAGCTGTTATAGTTGGTGATTCAATCATTAGGAATGTAGATAGCTGGGTGGCTGGTGGACGTGAGGATCGCCTGGTAACATGCCTGCCTGGTGCGAAGGTAGCAGATCTCACGCACCGCCTAGATAGGATCATAGATAGTGCTGGGGGGGAGTCTGCTGTCTTGGTACATGTTGGTACCAATGACATAGGAAAATGTGGTAGGGAAGTTCTGGAGGCTAAATTTAAGCTTTTAGGTAGGAAGTTGAAATCCAGAACTTCCAGGATAGCGTTCTCCGAAATGCTTCCTGTTCCACGTGCAGGACCCAAAAGACAGGCAGAGCTCCGGAGTCTCAATGCGTGGATGAGACAATGGTGCAAGGATGAGGGTTTTGGATTTGTTAGGAACTGGGGAACATTCTGGGGAAAGGGGGGGCTCTTCCGAAGGGATGGGCTTCACCTTAATCAGGATGGGACCAGACTGCTGGCATTAACCTTTAAAAAAGAGATAGAGAAGCTTTTAAACTAGAAAATAGGGGAAAGCCGACAGTCACCCAGGAGCGCACGGTTCGGACAAAGGTATCCTTGAAGGATACTACCAAAAGCAGTGAGGTTCCAAAAGGGAGTATAGTAGCCCAAATGCCCTTGAGTAAGGAGCAGACAGAGCATAAAGATTCCCAATTACCCATGCCTACCAATAGCCAGATTAATATTAATAAAATACAGTCTCTAAAATGCTTGTATGCCAATGCTAGAAGTCTAAACAATAAGATGGGAGAATTAGAATATATAGCATTAAATGAGAGGTTAGATATGATTGCACTCTCAGAGACATGGTGGAAGGAGGATAACCAGTGGGACACTGTGATACCTGGATACAAACTATATCGTAATGATAGAGCTGAACAAATTGGTGGAGGGGTTGCGCTCTATGTTAGAGAGGGCATTGAGTCAGAAAGGATTAAAGTTTTGCAGGGAACAAAATATGCTGTAGAATCTCTATGGATTGAAATTCCATTTATGAAGGGGAAGGTGATGGCAGTGGGAGTATACTATCGACCACCTGGCCAGAATGAACAAATGGATGATGAAATGCTCAAAGAAATCAAGGAAGCTAACAAAAGCCACAACAGAGTAGTAATAATGGGTGATTTCAATTACCCCGGTATCGACTGGGACAGTGTCACAGCAGGACAAGCTAAAGAGATAAAGTTTCTAGATGAAATAAATGATTGCTTCTTGGAGCAGCTGGTTCATGAACCGACCAGAGGGGAAGCCATACTGGACCTAGTCCTTAGTGGAACGCCAGATCTGGTGCAAGAAATAAGGGTGTTGGGACCACTTGGCAATAGTGATCATAGTATGATCATGTTTGATTTAATCAGTGGAGGACAGATAGTAAAGGAATCCACAGTACTACCTTTTAACTTTCAAAAGGGTGACTATGATAGAATGAGGAATATAGTTCGGAAAAAACTAAAAGGAGCGGTTCCAAAGGTTAAAGACTTACAGCAAGCTTGGGTGTTATTTAAAAATACTATCCTCGAAGCCCAGACCAGCTGTATTCCACGCATTAAGAAAAGTGGAAGAAAGTCCAAAAAACTGCCAGCATGGTTTAAAGGTGAGGTCAGAGAGGCTGTTGCTGCCAAAAGAGCAACCTTCAGAAAATGGAAAAAAGAGCCAAATGATGAAAACTGGAAACAGCACAAGCACTGGCAAGTTAAATGCAAAGCATTGATAAGGCAGGCAAAGCGGGAATTTGAGAAGAAACTTGCTACGGAAGCAAAAACACGAAATAAAGACTTTTTCAAGTACATTCGTAGCAAAAGGCCTGTGAGAGAGTCAATTGGACCATTAGATGATAGAGGGGTAAAAGGGGCAGTAAGAGGAGACAAGGCTGGTGGTGTTAAAATCCCCCGCCAGGACCAGCAAACGGGAGGTGTGTAAGTAGGGGTGGATGACCCTAAAGAGGGCCTTCCGCGCCAACTTAGACGGGGCCGTAGACCATCAAGAAACGAAACCAGTGAGGCCCGCAGCAGCCGTCTAAAAGCAGACACCGGCCCTGCTCCAGCTCCCACACGTACTGCACCCGGAATAGACCGGACGTGAACAAAACGGCCACGCCTGCGTAGGGCTCGGCCGCAAGAGACCAGAAGGAAGGCCCCCACCTCCACTCCCGCTTCGCCCGGTGAAGGCAAGCGAGCGAGCGAGGTGAGCCTGGTCTCCTGCACAAAGATGACATCGAGCCCGCTCGCGGAAAGCAAATCATAGGCCGCAGCCCGCGCCTGGTCGGTAAAAAGGCTGGCCACATTGATGGTGGCACACGAGAACGCAGGTGTGCACGCCATGTCTATTCCGTGTGCAATGACCCTTTCCTTCTCTTATCACCCACGCCAGGATCCCCCGAATCCCGCTTGTAGGACACACCCGCAAGCAACCCCTCGGAGTCGACGTCGACCGCCTTGAGGAGCTCGGCCTCCTCCTGCTCCACCCTGTCACCCCAGGGGACCCCGGCGCCCCCGGGACCACCAGGCAAAGCTGTCACGAGGGCCAACTCGGAGCCCCGGGAATGAGGGGGCCGGGGCAGGTCGGGGCTCGGAGGAACGATCTCCTCCGTGGGGTCCACCTCAAGTGCTCCCACATCCCCATCCACAGACACAGACTCAGACAAGACAACAGTGGCTGCCCCCTCGGGTGAGGCCGGGACAACCACATCAGCAGGGGGGTCCTGCCGGGGCCCAGCACCCGACGGTGGAGACAAAAGGCCATCGTCCCTCACCCGCCCTGGCAGCCTCTCGAGCAGCACCACCGGGAGCCGGGCACCAGAATCCTCGCTCGGAGGCAGAGGACCCTGGCGGCGACGCGACTTGCTGGAAAAAGGCGTCCGCTGAGGAAGAGGCCCCGACTCCATCGCGAACTGCGCCGGGCTCCGCACAGAAAGCCCTGCCGTGAACGGCAGTCCCTCGTCAGCCTCAGCCGCATCGTCCGCCAAGAAGGAGAAGCGATTGATATCCAACACGGGCTCAGCATCCAACAAAGGGGATGTCGCACGCCTCTTCTTCCTGGACCGCTTGGACCTAGACTTGGCCTTGCTACGTCGAGGAGCAACCGCAGTCCACTCCTGAGGCGGCTCGGCCCCCACACCACTATCCTGCTCCTGTGCACCCTCCTCCTCTACCACATCAACCCTCTCCTCCCCCCCTGGCCTATCCTGCTCCCTTCCCCTCAGGTACCGCCCCCGGTTCAATGGCTTCCACCGCTATGGGGCCCTCGGACTCCTCCTGGGGTGGAGGGGGGGAGGGAGGAGAAGGAGGGACCTCCACAACCGCCTCCTCCACCACCAGTTCAGGAGCCCCAGGTGGGGCGACAGCAACCCCCCCCCGGTCCATTGTGTGACGCGGAGGGGCAGCGGGCGAAGGGGTGGCCCAACTCCCCGCAAAGGTTGCACCGAATAAGCGCACACCCGGCCGAGGGATGACCCCGTCCACCGCAACGGGTGCAAACCTGCACGGGACAACACATGCTCAAATGGCGGAAAGAGCCGCAGCGGTGACACTCGCGGGGTTGCCCGGGATAGTAGCACAGGATGCGATCCCGACCGATGAAACCGGCCGAGGGCACATGCTGCACCACGTTTCCCACCTCTCGCAAACGGATCCTCCCTTTTCACGACCCATCCCACACCCCCAGGGGCCCAGCGCCCTTCACCAGGGGTGCGAGAAGCACTGCGTGGCGCGACAACCCGAACTGTATATCCGACCCTGGGAGCGACTCATTCCTGGTAAGGATGGTCACAGATACCGCCCCCTGGCGAGAGACAGGCACAACGCAAAAGTTGGCCCACCCCCCCTGCCCCTTCTGCCTCCGGTATCGGTCCCAGAAGACCTCCAGCCCCCGTCGCAACATGAAGCTCACATCATACTCGACGGTGTTGCTCATGTGGATGAAGGCATAGAGGTCAGCTGGGAGAAATCCCAGCCCAAGGACCATCCTAAGGACTTCTTCCCTGGTCGGAGGGGGCCCCTCCCCGGCCCACCGGATCTGCGCCACATTGCGGCGCCTGGCCTCACCCCCCACCCCGGGCAAACCACCCCACCCCCTGCACCACCCCCTCCCCCTGCACCACCCCCACTACCCCCAGCAGCATCAGCGGGACCCCTCCCCGGGGGAACCCCTGCAGCCCCTGTACTGGGAGAAGGCCCAGCAGTTCTCCTAGGCCCCCGCTGCACAGCCTCCGCAAAAGAGGGTCCGGACCCACAAAAGGCAATGCTGCCCGCCACCTGCCTCAGGGCAGATCCTGGGGTCCCTGAGGCCGGCCCCTGTGATGGCCCGCAACCCTCAGCCGCCACCAACTGAGAGTCGGTGGGGCTGCGGACCACCACCTGGGCCAACAGGGAGTCCGGGATACTGCCCAAGGCCTCCGCCCCCTCGCGCTCACCCTCCTGCGCCCGTGCCAGAGCCCGCTGTTGAAGGGCCAAGGCCCGGGTAACCTTATAGAGGGCCCCGGACCTCCCCTCCTGCTCCGATGGATCATCCAAGGCCAAGAGGAGGGCGGTGGTAAGCTCCTCCTCTGACAACCCCATCACAGCAGTCACCTCGGCCTCAACCCTGCCAGGATCCACATCCCCCCCCCGGGGTCTCGGCCACCTCCATGGGGGAGACCCGGAGATCCTCCCCCTGAACCTCCCCCTGCCCTAAACCCACCACGGAAGGGTCCTCAGCCCCCCCAGCAGGCCTCAAAGGCCCGTCGGAAAAATCCCCTGTTAAAGGGACCTCAACCCCCTGCGCCAGCCCCTCCGACCCCTCCAGTACCCCCAACACAAGAGCCCCGGCCCCCCCGGTAGGCCCCTCATACCCATCAGGCAGCCCCTCCACCTGAGACCCCTGTTCCACAGCCTTCTGGTCCCCACCCCCCTCATGGACAAAAACCAGGCTCCCCTGCCCCACTACCGCAGCAGGGGCACTTCTGAGCGGGATATCCCCAGCCCCCCTCCCACCTCCGGCCCCCCCGGGGCCACCGGCAGCGGGGCAAAACCACCCGACCCCCCTCCCCCTCCCCCTCCCCATCCCCAGTACTCACCGCACTGCCAGTGTCCCTGGGAGCCTTCATCAGTTGTTCCGTGGGCCCGGCTCCAGCGGGGGTCCCCCCCTCGCGAGCCAGGGCCCCCACCTCCCCGAGGGACGCGGCCCGAGCAGCCCGACCCAACCGCGGGGGCTGCTGAGCGATCGGGCCGCATCCCAGGGCACTCCGTGCATCCTGCTCATCAAACGATTCGGTCCCCAGAAACTCCAATGCAGGAAAAGCCACTGGAACGCTGGAAACCGGCTTGGCCAAACGCAGGCCGCTTTTCACTGGCTCCTCCCACTTCCAGATCCTGCGGCCATCTTGGAGGGAGCTCCTTGGCAGCGGTGCAGCAACAGGACCCGGAGGAACTCCAAACTCGACTTCAAGGCTGCCCCTCTGCCTGGGCACCTGATCCGCAGCCATGGAACCTGGATCGAAAGGCATCCCCGACATACCCGGGACCATTTTCACGGCGGCGACAGACTTCCGGGTCCGACCGGAAGTCCAGCCCCGGCGGCCATCTTGACCAGGAAAGTCCCAAACCGAAGGGTGGGAAGGCTGTCAATCACAAAGGGCTTCCCCAGGCTGCACGGCTAGAGATGGAAGGCCACCCCCCCCGGTGACGCAGATGGCCGCGTCATCCCGGCGGCCATCTTGGGGAATCCCGAGGGGGGATTGCAGTGTCGGCACGGCAGTTAGGAGCGGCGAAAAATGCTGTAAATGGCCGGAACCAGCTCCCCTCTGCTCCTGAACCCGAATCCAACCCATTGCAGCACCATCAGAGAAGGCCCGCGGGGCCGCCATTGACAGCAATGGCGACTCCGCACCGGAAGTGGCAGGCTTCCCGCCGGAAGTCGATGCGAAGGACGCCGAGGCGCCATCTTTAGACGGGAGCCGATGCTGGGGAACTGCAGAAGCAGCAGCAACCTTCCTCCCTCCGGTCTTGGCAGCAACCACAGCACCAGCCTGCCTCCCTCCGGACACAGCTGTAGCGGCAGCCATCTTCCCTCCGGACCCCACCACGGCAGCCATCTTCCCACCAATCTCAACAGCGGCAGCCATCTTCCGAACGGTTGGAACAGCAGAAACTCGGGAGCCTCCACCGGATCCAAGACTCTCCTTCCTACACACATCTGCAGCAGGGTAAGTGCCGGTGAATAAAGCCAGTCCAGACTCAGTGTGCATTTTCTTCTCTCTTCCTCCTTCTTTCCCAACAGCAGCGGGCACAGGGGGCTAGCGGGAAGGGCCAGCCACTCCCGAGGGCCCCCCCCCCTAACTGCAGAGGCCATGGCAGCCCATCGGTGTCGATTCTGGAAGATCTCACAGAGGGACCCACATCCCTGGGCCTTGAGGTACTGAATCCCTTGATTCTTCACCCGAAGGGCCCGCCTCACTTCCTGTACCTGGCGTCTGTAGGCCACCCACTCCTCTCCGGGAATGGTAGGCCTCAGGCCTTCCAGATGCGAGAACCGGGCCTGTAGCAGGGTCGCCTCCTCCTGGAGGCCCCGTAGCAACCGAACAGCAGCCACCATCTCATCAGGGGCCCTTGCGGGCTCCCGAAAGGGTGGTGGGCCCATCCCTTCCCCCTCCTCCTCACTGGAGGAGGTCTCCACTTCCTCCAGGACCCGAGGCGGAGGGATCCCCCCACCACCTCCCACACTGCCCTGATGGCTTACCGTTGGGCCCCAGGGCCTCTCTAGGGCCTCCCCCTGCCACCTCCCGACCTGCACACCTGGCCCAGGCCTGTGAGGCAGGCCCTCTCCGGGGAGCAACTGGCCGAGCTCCCCGGGAGCGGTGTGGGTCCCTCCCCATCTTCCCCGAACATCCATACCTGAGGGGGGGGCCCCCATCCTGGGGAACGGTCCGTAGGCGAGGCCCCGGCTCCACATCCGAAGGCAGGGGCCCACCAGGCCTGGTAGGCCCCTGGGCCTGGGCCTCTCCCGGCGGAGGCGGCCCAGGGCCTGACATCCAGATTGGACCACAGCACTCAGCAGAGGAAGCGTAGCAAGAGCTCCAAGAGCAGGTCCTCCACGGTCAGCAGCCAAGCAGCAACTGAGCTGGAAATTTTGTTTATTGACAATACAAGCAACAAAGACAAACAAAAACAAACCCCAAAACCAAACGCCCCCCCGCCCAAAACCCCCACCCGCCCAAACACAGCAGACAAGGGACCCTCCCTCCCCCGTGACCCCCCCCAACCACCACCAGCCACAACAACCAACCCTCCGTGCCCCACCCCTGCCCAGCAACAGCGCACCAGTCCAGTGTCCAAAACCCAAAAGGCCCAGCTGCTGCATGGGCCCCTCCCAACACATGAAAACCCACCCGACAATCCCATAGATACAATAACAAAAGCCCATAATACAAACATAATATCCCAAACAACCCCCACCCCCACCCAACAGCAGCACAGAGCCAGGCAGGCCAAGTCCACGGCTGAAAGTCCAGTCGCTGCTATGGGCGAAACCCACCCCCTCCCAACCATCAACCCCAAAACACAAGGAGCACAAAAGAACCCCCACAGGACAGAACCCAATCCCCACAAAGCAAACCCCCCACCCCCACCCAGCAACAGCGCATTGTCCGTGTCTACGGCCGACATCCAGGCCCGACTGTTGCATGGGCGAAACCCACCCCCTCCCAACCACCAACCCCACAATCCCAACAACACCAAGGAAAAACAACCCCATCCCCCCAACAACAAAAAACCCCGCACCCCCCACCGCCACCCGACAATCCCCTCCAAACAGGCCCAAAACAACAACCCCACCATACACAAATTAGAAATAACCCCCAAAGGCAAAGAAAATCATGCCATGCCCTGGCTCCCCCACCCCCACCCAACATAGTCCCCACCCTGAACAAAACCCTCCCCCCAACACAGTCCCTTCCCCGACAAAACCCTCCCCCCAACACAGTCCCACAACAACAATAAAGAAAACCACCACAACACGGGCCCTGATGACAGGGGCCCGAAAGCGAAACAGGGTGCACGGAGACTTTATTGCTTGCAGTTGTAACAGCATGGATAAAATGCCGCAGCCGCGGAGGACCTCGAGATGGAGCAACAGATCCCCAAAGGATGGGGCGAGGAGCCAAAAACCCACAGGCCCCGAGAGGAGAGAGAGGGGAAGAGAGCAGAAGGCCCAAAACAGAGGACCCGACCACCCGTGGACCCCCCACCACCCACCCCCCCCCCCCCCTCCCCCCCACCCCCCACCCCCCCACCTACCGAAAGGGAAAGACAACCCCCCCCTACCCCCGGGAAAACCCAACACACCCATCACCCCACACACACACACGTACGCACGCACTCACACCCCCTCACGGGGGGCGAAGGGTGAGGTGACGCCACAGACGCTCCCAACGGTGAGCCTCCACCACCCTCCTCTCGCGTTGCGCCGTGCTGGCCACTTCCTCCAGAATGTCCCACACTACCTCCCTGAGGGGCAGGACCAACACCTGGCCAAGACATGACAGCGCGCCTGCCACAGATGGTAGCGCACTACGGCCGTAACCAGGAAGAGGGTGTCGGGGTCCTGCCTTGGGGGAAAGGACCAGGCCCCGTATGCCCACTCTGCGTACGAGAGGCGGGAAAGGTCGCGCAGGCAGAGGGCGTAGGACACCAACCGGCAGGCCTCCACGTTAAAGGGGCACTGCCGGAGGAAATGCTCCATGGTCTCCGTCCGCCCCTCGCAGCCGGCCCTCGGACAGTCCCGATCGGCCTGTGACCTGTACTTGAGGTTGTCCCTCACGTACAGACGCCCGTGGAAGGCCAACCAGGCTACGTCCCGAACCTTCTTCGGCAGCCGAGGGGAGTTCAGCAACCGAAGGCCCCACTGCATCGTGGCCACTGGACAGTCCCGCAGGGCCCACCGTGGTTGAAAGTGGGAGGCGAGGACCATCCGGTACAATCCCTTAAGCCCCTGCGACAGGGCGAGCGGGTCGGTCACCCCCCACCGCTGGACCAGCCCCACCATCGCAAACACGTACGATGGGGCCTGTTCCCCGCTCCGACGCACATGTGGGACCGAGGACGCCCCCTCCCACTGCTCCCAGAAGCGGGAGAACCATGCCCGGTAGGAGGCCACCCACCAAACACCTCCCCCCTCCCGCAACCTGCCCAGGTGGAACGCCATCGACAGGACAGACAGAAAGACGAGGGGGTGTAACATACCAAGACCGCCCTGCGCCCGGCTCAGGCAAACGATGTTGCGCTGCACCGGGTTCAGGCGGTTGCCCCACAGAAAACGAAAGAAGACAGCACAAACTGACGCCTGATAAGACGACGGAAGGACGAAGACAGTGGCCACGTGCAGAAAGAGCGGAAGCAGCAACGACCCGAGGAGCTTGACCTTCTCCTCGAATGTGCACCTCCACCCCTTCCACCGCAGCACCCGACACCGTGCAGACTCGAGACAACGAGACCAGTTGGCCACCGCGCAATCCTCCGAGCCGAAGACGAGGCCCAAAACGTGGACCTCCTCCCCGGGAGGAGGAAAGGGGGCGCAGGAAGGCGGGGAGGCCTGGGCGGGCCCCAACCACAGCGTCTGGCACTTGCCGTGGTTGACAACGGAGTGGGCCACCACCGAGTACTCCTCGACGGCCTCCCGCAGGGCCACCACCCCCTCGGTGCCGTCCACGTAAACCGAGACGTCGTCGGCGTAGGCCACCGCAGACACCGGGGACGCACCAGGCACCTCCAGGCCCCGCAGCCCACCCGAGGACAGTCTCCTGAGGAAGGGGTCGAGGGAGAAGACGTACAGCAGGGGGCTCAAAGGACACCCCTGCCGCACCCCCGAGGCGACCCGAAAAGGGCGTCCGAGCCACCCGTTGATAAACGGGAAGCTCACCCCCCCTCGGTACAGCACCTGCAGGAGGAAGAGGAAACCCGCGGGGAGGCCGAAATGCCGGAGCACCACCCACAGGTACCGGTGACTGACCCAATCGAAGGCCTTGGACTGGTCCAAGGAGACCAACCAGTGGTCCCGCTGGAGAGCCCGGCCTCGCTCCACCATCTCCCGGACCGTGGCGACGGCATCCAGAACCCCTCTCCCCTGAACGGAACAATACTGGGCCGGCGACAGCAAAGCGCCCGACACCGCCACCAGTCGGTTGGTCAAACATTTGGCCAGGATCTTCCGGTCCGCGTTCAGCAGAGAGAGCGGTCGCCAGAAGTCCAAGGAGCTATCGTCCTTCCCCTTCGAGAGCAGGAGCAGGACTGACTCGCGAAATGACCGCGGGAGAAAGCCCGTGTCCATGATCTCCCGAAAGAGGGAGGTCAGGAAGGGGGCCAGCTGGGCGATGAAAATGCGATAAAACTCCACCGGGAGCCCATCGCGCCCAGGCACCTTCCCCAACGGCATGGCTCGAATCGCCCTCTCCACCTCCGCCTGCTCTATCGGAGCAGCAAGCGCATCGACCTGCGCCTGAACCGCAGCCGAATACACCGGGGGAAGGCCCAAATACTCCCGGATGCGCGTGAGGTCCACAGGGCGGTCCCCAAACAGGTCCGAGAAGTAGTCCCCGACCATCCTCAACAGGTCCTCCTGAGAGGTGTGAAGAGTGCCATCCATGCCCCGCAGGGCCACCACCTCCCGACGCTGAACCCGCACCTTACAAGTGAGGAAGGGGTCAGGGGAGACGACCTTACCGGCCGCCCCCTCGAAGCACAGGGAGGCATGGCGGTCGTAAAGCAGGCCGCGGAGCTGGACGCGCACCTCCTCCACCTCCACCCGCGCTGCCCCTCGGGACACCAAACGGTCCAGCGACCTCCGGAGGACGGTGTAGGTGAGGTAGCGGGACCGAGCGATGGAGGCGCCCCGGGAGCGGAAGAGTTGATGGCACGGGTCTTGACCGCATTCCCACCAAGCGCCGCGGAAAGTAAAAATTCCCAACAGGGTCTCCTGGACCACCTCTGATGCGGCCAACAGGGCCACGTTCAGCCGCCAGATACCAGGACCCCTGCTGAGCTCCTCGCGGGCCGGGAAGGACACGGAGAGGACGTGGTGGTCCGAGAAGTCGACCGCCTGCAGCTGCGGTGGGGAACACTTCACCCGGGCACTCACGTAGATCCGGTCGATCCGACTCCTGCAGGCCTCACGGTGGTAGGTGAAGCCCGGCGACCGCGGAAAGGCCTGGTGGTAGACGTCCACCAGGTGAGCCGTCCGGGTCATCTTGGCCAAAAAGAGGCCATCGTAACTGGGTGGACAACGCACCCCCCCTCGGTCCTGAGCAAGAGTGGTGGCGTTAAAGTCCCCTGCCAGGACCACCAAACGGGAGGTGTGTAAGTAGGGGCGGATGACCCTAAAGAGGGCCTTCCGCGCCAACTTTGACTGGGGGCCGTAGACCACCACGAAACGAAACCGGTGAGGCCTGCAGCAGCCGTCTAAGAGCAGACACCGGCCCTGCTCCAGCTCCCACACGTACTGCACCCGGAATAGACTGGACGTGAACAAAACGGCCACGCCTGCGTAGGGCTCGGCCGCAAGAGACCAGAAGGAAGGCCCCCACCTCCACTCCCGCTTCGCCCGGTGAAGGCGAGCGAGCGAGGTGAGCCTGGTCTCCTGCACAAAGATGACATCGAGCCCGCTCGCGGAAAGAAAATCGTAGGCCGCAGCCCGCGCCTGGTCAGTAAAAATGCTAGCCACGTTGATGGTGGCGCACGAGAACGCAGGTGTGCACGCCATGTCTATTCCGTGTGTAGCAACCCTTTCCTCCTCTTGTCACCCAGGCCAGGATCCCCCGAGTCCCGCTTGTAGGACACACCCACAAGCAACGCATCGGAGTCCGCGTCGCCCACCTCGAGGAGCTCGGCCTCCTCCTGCTCCACCCTGTCACCCCAGAGGACCCCGGTGACCTCGGGACACATCCACCAGGCAAAGCTGTCACGAGGGCCAGCTCAGAGCCCTCGGGAGGAGGGGGCCAGGTGGCCGGGGCAAGTCGGGGCTCGGAGGAACGATCTCCTCCGTGGGGTCCAACTCAAGTGCTTCCACATCCCATCCACAGACACAGACTCGGACAAAACAACAGTGTCCGCCCCCTCGGGGGAGGCCGGGATGACCACGTCAACAGGGGTCTCCTGCTGGGGCTCAGCACCCGACGGTGGAGACAAAAGACCATCCTCTCTCACCCGCCCCGGCAGCCTCTCAAGCAGCACCACCGGGAGCCGGGCACCAGAATCCTCGCTCGGAGGCGGAGGACCCTGGCGGCGACGCGACTTGCTGGAAAAAGGCGTCCGCTGAGGAAGGGGCCCTGACTCCATCGCGAACTGCGCCGGGCGCTGCACAGAAAGCCCTGCCCTGAACGGCAGTCCCTCGTCAACCTCAGCCGCATCATCCGCCAAGAAGGAGAAGCGATTGAAGTCCAACACGGGCTCAGCATCCAACAAGGGGGATGTCGCCCGCCTCTTCTTCTGGGACCGCTTGGACCTAGACCTGGCCTTTTTGCTGCGTCGCGGAGAGACCGTAGTCCACTCCTGAGGCAGCTCGGCCCCCTCCCCCTCATCCTGCTCCTGTGCGCCCTCATCCACCACCACATCAACCCTCTCCTCCCCCCCTGCCCTAACCTGCTCCCCTCCCTCGGGTGCCTCCCCCGGTTCAATGGCCTCCACCACCATGGGGCCCTCGGGCTCCTCCTGGGGAGGAGGGACCTCCGCAACCGCCTCCTCCTCCGCCAGAGGAGCCCCAGGTGGGGGTGACGGCAACCCCCCCCGGTCCATTGTGTGTCGCGGAGGGGCAGCGGGCGAAGGGTGGCCCAACTCCCCGCAAAGGTTTGCACCGAAATGAGCGCGCACACCGGCCGAGGGATGACCCCCGTCCACCGCAACGGGTGCAGACCTGCACAGGACAACACATGCTCAGATGTCTAAACGAGCCGCAGGCGGTGACACTCACGGGATTGCCCGGGATAGTAGCACAGGATGCGATCCCGACTGATGAAGCCGGCCGAGGGCACGTGCTGCACCACATTTCCCACCTCTCGCAAACGGATCCTCCCTTTCCACGACCCGTCCCACACCCCCAGGGGCCCAGAGCCCTTAACCAGGGGTGCGAGAAGTACTGCGTGGCGCGACAACCAGTACTGTATGTCCGCCCCTGGGAGTGACTCATTCCTGGACAGGATGGTCTACAGATACCGCCCTCTGGCGAGAGACAGGCACAACGCGAAAGTTGGCCCACCCCCCCTGCCCCCTCTGCCTCTGGTATCGGTCCCAGAAGACCTCCAGCCCCCGTCGCAGCATGAAGCTCACATCGTACTCCGCGGTGTTGCTCATGTGGATGAAGGCGTAGAGGTCAGCTGGGAGAAATCCCAGCCCAAGGACCATCCTCAGGACCTTCCCTGGTCGGAGGGGGCCCCTCCGCACTGCAGCCCCCACCGGATCTGGCGCCACGTTGGCGGCGCCTCAGAGGCCTCATCCCCCCACCGCGTGCACTCCACCCAGGCAGAACCACCTCCCACTTGTCCCTGCACCGGTGGGACGCTGCTCTCCCCGGGCTTGGGAACCGCACGAGCACAACAGCTCATTCTCTCATCACTGCAGAAGGGCACCGCCAGGTTTCTCACAAGGACCCATGGCCCATCCACCGCATTCGCGCAAAATTGAGCGGGAGGCCCAGG
>CM066031.1:136250273-136279738 GCA_033557465.1 Ichthyophis bannanicus | reverse complement strand
CCTACTAGAGAAGGAGGGAGGACAACTAAGGGTATTTTGTGTGTCCACAAAACTCACTTGAGAGTGGGGCAGCAAAGGATGCTTTGGTCAAGAAGATAGTCTCAGTTTTATTTGACTGCAAATCAGGAGAACCCAAAAAAAGGGAGGGGAGATTCTCCTGATTGATGATAAGCAGATTGAAGTAAAACAGGTAGTAAGAGAAAAAGGGGGCAGATATTTGGGGTTAAGGGTTGTTATGGAAGGGTTGGAAGCAGTGGTGGTGTGTATATATGGACCAAATGAAGGGCAGAGGGAGTTCTTTGAGAAGCTTTTGGATAAGCTGGAAGAGTTTGAGACAGTGCCCTGTATCTTGGGAGGGGATTATAATTTAATGCTGAGCCCACGGATTGATAACAACAGGAGGGCGTCCATGGAGGGGGAACGCAGGAAAATGGTTCAAATGAAAGACCAGTTGGGATTAGTAGATATGTAGTGAGTCTGGCACCCTGCGGCAAGGCAGTACACCTTTTACTCCATGCCACATGATTCCTATAGAGCCTCAATATGATTTGGTTGAGTGGGGCCTTGATACCAAGGGTGGTGGAGGCAGAGGTGGGATCAATCATGTGGACAGACCATGCCCCAGTGAGTGTGATCTTTGATTTAGGAGTGGAGGAAGGGGGAGTGAATTTTTTTTAAATTTTATTTTTATTGAATTTCACGCTTTTAATCCAGAATCATCTGAATAAGGATAACAAACTTATACAAGTAACATAAATCATCAAAAAGAAATCATACATATATGGTTTAGACCACAAAATACAACCCCAATAAGGTCCCAGTAAAGAAATAAGAAAGAGAGAAAGAAAGAAAGGAAAGGGCCACCTCACTAATATGGAGAGCCCACCCTAACATCACAATCATACGAGCATAGTTATCAAATAGGGCAGCCGGTACAGGAATCAAACCTGCCCATCACCCTCCTTGCCCTGAAGAAATTGCACCAGTTGCTGGGGCTCAAAAAAGAGAAATTGCTTATATTGATATAATACCAAACATTTACACGGATACTTTAATCTAAATTGCGCACCCAGGGCGGTAGACCTTTGATGCAAAGCCAAAAAATCTCTCCGCCTTTTCTGGGCGCCATAGAGAGATCAGGAAAAATAGAGATTTTTGACCCCAGAAATTGAGAAATAGACATTTTCCGAAAATATAATCGAAGGACAGAGTTTCGGTCAGATTCAAATGCGAAGCAAACCAATAGTGTAGCACAACTAGTCACCACTTCAAGGGAGCTCTCAAGAAATTCCGACAGATCCAACTCAGCAGACCCAGCAGCACCCTCAGGGCCCATCTCCGTACCCGCTTCAACAGATGAAATCACCACATACTGAGCTCTCACAATAGGAGGTAAAGACTCAGCAGGCATCAGCAGGACCTCTGTAAAGTACTTACGGACCAAGCCCATAGGTTCCATCAATGGAGATCTTGGAAAGTTTAAAAACTTCAAATTGTTCCGTCGTAATCCATGAACTCCAAGCGCCGTGCATAAATCAATCGTTCCCCGAATTGGGCCCCTCCCAAGGCCTGTAGATCTTCCACATGGCTTCCAGCTGAGTCACTCTAGCAGCCTGCCCCGACAAATTTGTCTCCAACATAGAACATTGGCCTTTAACATCATTCAGTTCTTGTGAAAAAGTACCCACAATAGGAAACAGGGATCTCTGACGTGATGAGATGGCTTCCCATAAGCTATCTAAAGTCACCAGTGCCGGTTTTTCTAACCCGCACAACGCCCGGGACACCGGTGTATCAGGGGAGCTGGTCTTCAAATGCTCCAACCCAAAGCTAGCTCCTAGGGAGACATTCAAATCTCTGCTCTCACAGAAGCAGCTAACACACTCGGCATTAATTTCGAGGAGATGCCCCCCGCTGTGGCTGTGTCCTCCCGACCCGGAGGCACTCCTACACACAGCCCCTCCACTGAACTCCTTCCAGGCTGCGGCAGCAACACCTGAACGGGGCTCAAATCGAACCCCATTGCTCAGATCTGCCGACCTATTGACAGATCCGCCAAAGTCATAGCCGACGCCATCGGTGAGCAGAAAGCAGCAATGGACGACTGGATCAAGCCACCACCGGGAGAAGAGGTAATGGGGGGCTTCATTGACCACTGCTTCCTCTTTTTCCCCATCGGCTCAAACCTGACTACCAAACCTCTCTGCGCTTCTCACTCAGCGTCCTACTCCGACGCCATCTTGGGACCCCTCTCATGGGAGTGAAATTTTTGACAAACTTTACATGATTCCATAATTGAGGAGAATGAAGTGTACAAGAACGGATGGGAAGTGCTAGGGGGATACCTCTGTTTCATAAAGGGGTGGGGGTCCCCCTAGGGGTGGTCTGGTGATAGATTTAAAAGTGGCAACTAGGGGGCACCTGCTTAGCATCAAGTCAAGGATGTTGGAAGCTAATGGCGGGTTACAGAAAGGACTCCATAGGCAACCAAGTGTGCCTGTTGCAGAAGCCCGGCAGCAGAGCGATCAGGACCCTAGGGCCCTGGAAGACCTGGAGGATGTTGAGAGCTGAATTGGGATGCTTAAGAGCTACTCAGGCTCGCAGCAACGAGATGTGAAGATTTTTAAAACAAACTTATTTTGAGTGACGGGAAAGTTGTTGCAAGCAGAGGTGGGGCTAGCAGTAAAACGGAAAGAGGAGGCAGGCAATAAGGCAAAGGCAGATAGTGAGTTTGGTTAAAAAAAACAACAAAATCAGGAATGCCAAGGGAGATCTTGTCTTTGGGTCAGCGATAATACAAGTGGTCTTTCGGGAATATTAGAAAACATGAAAAACATGACAGACAGAAAAGACCACATGGCCTAACCTCTAGTCTGCCCTTCCATAGGTCAACCACTACAACAGTCCCCTTTTTTCCTTTAGAGATCCTCTGTGTTTGTCCCATACGTTTTTTGAATTTAGAATACTGTCTTCATCTCTACTACACCTCCACTGGGAGGGACTATTCCCATGCATCTACCACTCTTTCTGTAAAGAAATATTTCCGCATATTACTCTTGAGTTTATGCTCCTTTCAATCCTCATCCTATGTACCCTTGTAGGTAGAGCTTGCTTTCAATCGAAAGAGGCTCTCCTGTGCATTTATGCCATGGAAGTATTTAATGTCTCAATCAAATCACCTCTGTCCCGCCTTTTCTCCTAAAAGTATACATATTTAAGGTCCTTAAGTCTGTCTTCGTATAACGAAGACTACTAACCATTTTTAGTAGCTATCCTCTGCACTGACTCCAATCTGTTTATAATCCTTTTAAAAGGTGTGGTCCCCAAAATTGCACACAATACTCCAAGTAGAGGTCGTACCAAAGACCTATACAGAGACACTATCACCACTCGCCTTTCTTCTGCTGGCCATTCCTCTCCCTATGCACCCAAGCATATTTCTAGCTTTTCACTGCTGGTCGCCACCTTGTTTAGCTACTTTGAGATTGTCAGAAACAGTCACGGCCCTAGGTCCCGTTCTTCTTTCGTGGACAGAAGTATGTCAAACCCCCCTATACTGTACTTGCTCCCCTTGGATTGTTGCAGCCCAAATGCATGAGCTTCTTACATTTTTTTACATTAAATCTCAGCTGCCAAATTCTAGACACATTCTTTCAAAGCTTAGCTAGATCCCTCATGTTATCTATCACAATTTTTTCAGTGGGTGTAGAACTCTTTTGCTAATTTTGGTATCATCCCGCAAAGATGACAAACCTTACCCGACAGGACTCTTTTGCAGTATCACTAACAAAGAAGCAGACCAAGGACAGATCCCTGCGTCCCTCCACTGGTAACCTCGATCTCCACAGAATTAAACTCCATTTACCTGTACCCTTTGTCACCACCAACCCACTCAACCAATTTCTAACCTAAGCCAGTTACTTTAGGGTCTGTCCCTAGGGTGGCTACAGTTTGTTTTATCAAGTCGCCCTATGTGGAAAACAGTGTCAAATGCGTTACATGAAATTTAAATTTACTGAGGGAGGGAGGAGAGAAAGCCAAGAATGAGGGTTTCCTGTGGGATTTGCACACTGCAAGGCTGAGAGATGGAGGAGGCTGCAATCACAGGATAGGGACACTAGTGGAGGTGGAAATGTGAGGCAGGGCGATTGGGTCTCTAAAGCAGGGTAAGGCTCCCCTGGCTGTGGATGGTCTAGAAAGGAACACCCAAGGGTTTTTGGGGGGTAGACTGCCGCGTTCTACAGATGATTCCAAGATCAGTTGCCCCCCCTCTTAGTAGAAATGTTTAATGGGTTACTGAAAAGATTGCCAGTTGCCTAAAATCTATGGTGATGCAGGGTTAAATTAGTGCTGCAAAGCGGCAAGATAAGAAGTATTTGTGGCTCGACTAGGCTGATCTTCCTCATCAACCTGGATTACCAAGTTTTTTGGCAAAAATGTTTTGCTACCCAGCTGCAGAAATTTGCTCCAGAGCTGGTGAAGAATGACCAAGACGGGTTTTGTTTTGGGACAGCAAGGTGGGGTATAATCATAAGACATTGATTTAATCTGATTTGGCAGGTTGAGTGGGTGGGGAGTCCTGTTGTGTTTATGATAGTAGATTGCGAAAAAAGCTTTCATAGGATCGAATAGAGTTTTAGTTTACGGTACTGGAAAGCTGGGGATCGATGGAAATTCTAGGGTGGTGAATCTCTAATTGACCCCACCTGCTCAGATACGAATAAATGGAGAGTTTCCTGATACTTTTCATTATGTAGAGGTATGTTGGCAGGGTGCCCACTGTCACCCTTACTATTACATGGTGATTGAAACTGTCAGCATATTGTGAAGGGGCAAGGAGAACATCAAAGGGATAGAGATGAATTGAAGTGGAGGAGATGGGAGGTAAAGGACAAATTCCCGTTTTCTGTCTGATGCCTTGAAATGGAATTTGCGGGGTGGTGGAAGCCGCTCGAGCTGCCCACAATAGGTATGATACTGAAGCGGCTTGGATGTTATATCCAGTATCTGTGAGATTGCGGCATATAGCATCACAACTGGAGTCCTTTAACAAAATATGGCACTGCCACAGAGTGGACAGCAGGACCTGATTGAAATCGATTTGGAAGGTCAGGGGGTGGGGAGTATGTTGTGTTTATGATAGTAGATTGCGGAAGAAGAAAAAGCTTTCATAGGAGGATAGAGGTTTTCGTTTACGGTACTGGAAAAGCATGGGGATCAGAGGGAAATTTCAGGGGTGGTGAAGGCGCTAGGGCAGCCCCAAATGCTCAGATAAGAATAAATGGAGAGTTTCCTGATAGTTGCAATTAGGTAGAACGGGTATGTTGGCAGGGGTTGCCCCACTGTCACCCTTACCTTACATGGTGATTGAAAAACTGTCAGAATAGTGTGAAGGCCAAGGAGAACAGAAGGGATAGAGATGAATTGAAGTGGAGAGGAGATGGGAGGGAAAGGGACAAATCACGGGTTCTGTATGATAGCCGTTGAGGAAATGGAGATGCGGATCCGGTTTATGTGTGGGGGGGGGGGGGGGGGTGGGGGGGGTGGGGGGGGGGGGGGGGGGCGGGGAGGGGGAAGAGCCGCTCGAGCTGCCCACACTAGGTATGAGACTGAAGCGGCGGGATGTTATATCCAGTTGTGTGAGAGTGCGGGATATACGCATCACAAGTGGAGTACTTTACAAAAAAGTCGGCCACTATGGTCACAAGAGTGGAAGCAGATGCAACCTTAAGGATGTAAGCAAGGTTATCGCTTTTAAGAGTTGTTCCAAAGTATTGCTTTGTTGCCAATTAAAGATTTCCCTCATCCATCGTTTATCCTGCAAAACCACTTTCCTTAGGGACCCTGTTTTAATGAATGCTGCCTACCTGGCTTAACCACATTTAGCATGCAGTAACCATTGGCACAGGGAATTTGCTAAACGCATGGGCATGTCAGCTAACTGGCCACCAAAATGCACGGTTGAAATGGCAATCAACATTGCTATCTGACTGCAGCAGGATTTGCAAAAAAAAAACCCAGGGGGGTCTGCTTTACTGAAAAAGCTATAGCACGGTAGTTGCAAACTGCCTGTGCATTAACTGCCGGAGAGTTCCAGCATCTTCCTAAGCAATTATAGCACAGAACAGTCCCCCTAATGCACCACAGCAGCATGCAGAATTACTGCAACAGAACAGTCCCTCTAATGCACCGTGGCGGCATGCAGAAATACCGTGAAACAGCAACAGTTCTCTAATGCACCGCGGCAGTATGCAGAATTACTGCACAGAACAGTCCCCTAATGTACCGCGGCAGTATGCAGAAATACCGCACAGAACAGTCCCCTAATGCACCGCAGCAGCATGCAGAAATACCGCACAGAACAGTCCCCTAATGCACCGCAGCAGCATGCAGAAATACCGCACAGAACAGTCCCCTAATGCACCGTGGCAGTATGCAGAAAAATACCGCACAGAACAGTCCCCTAATGCACCGCAGCAGCATGCAGAATGTTGCAGGTAAATTTAATTCCGCCTATTGAAGAGAGTAGAAAATTGTGCAAATTTTAAGTCACAGTCAGCACACAGTGTTCATTCCCACACTAACTGTGCAGTGCTCACCATGGCCACTCTCTGTCCCTAATCCGCCCCTTTACCACCTCACAGAATTCACAACATGGAATTCGATTTGCTCTGTGTTGGGTCCGCACTATCAGTTTACTGCAGGCTTCATTCAGTATGCACTTTTCACAGTCCAATATTATCACGAGGTTGTTATAAGCAAACATCATACCCGAGATGAATAAGTGCAATGTTGTGTGTGAATACAGTTGTTTATATTACAGTTTTCCTGCAACAAGGGTTCAAATCAATATGCAATGTACAAATCAGCTAGAAAGTTGTTCTCAAATCGAGTTCTGAGAATCATCTATTGAACCCACATGTTAAGCAAAAAGCATAAGAAAACTCAATATAATACTGACTTCAACAATGCATGATATTTGATATTTTTATGTATGTTCAGTATGTGTTTTATATATTTTTACCTTTTTCTATTTTTAAGATATAATCACTGAGGAAGGCGCATTCCAAAACATGGCTGTGTGTATCCTCTTAGTGATTTGAACTGTCCTATTTAACTCTTCACATGAAAAGTATGGGAACCTTGCAGCAACTCCATAGAATATCTAATATCAGATAACATGTGGTGATTGTCTGAACCCAGAAAATTCTGTTCTCATCATTATTAGCTTTCCATATTCACTAATACATGGTTAATATCTTTTGTTTATATCCAGCAGTTATTGAGACCATCCAGGAAGAGAAGAGAAAGGAAAATCAATGAGAACATCTTGTAGAAAGAGGACAAATCCCAAGAAATTCAAGAAATGTCCCTGAAAATATTTTACTGGGGGACCAAGAGGAGCAACACAAGGAATCAGCAGCTGGAATCAGACATGGAGCAGAGAGACCCAACAGGGAGACCTGTAGGGCTGGTACCCCTGCAATTCTACACCTGCAGTTCTCCGGCCTGCTCAGCAACTCAGGCCTGAACCAGGGTGAACAGACAAGATGGATTCCTCACTACACTTTTTGCTGTGGTCAGCTACAACACTTGACCTCCAAGCAACTGCTTGCAACAGCGTTTCTATGTGTGCATACAGAAGCCATTGTCCCTGGCTAATTCACTGCCCACATGCAAGAACATCTGCTTCTCTGGTGCTTATCTGTAGCTAGTTCTACTGGCCTTGGACACTTGTACTTATGCCTAGAACACTACATACTGTTTTCTCTAGCATGTCATCTTACTATGGGATCCTTTGTCTGCAAGAACATGCCCATCATCTACCTCCTGATTCGCTGAGAACACCTCTGACTGTCTTGTGCCAACCAATAATCGGAACCTATGACGGAGAATTCTCACCAAGAATAATACAATCTGCGCAGGGAGAACTGGGACACTTTTCTGAGAACTTGGACACTTTACTTTTCTGCCACAGACACAGGTTTTCCGCTGTCTGTACCCCGCTGACTGTTTCCTGTGACCTGATCTGGTCTGCAAGACAGCCACACTACGTATGGGGCAAGGCTGTCCTCCAAAGGTCTGAGATAAGACTTTCACAGATACCTCCGGTTCTGTGTCCTACTGCGGCTCGCCCCCGAGAAGGGCTGTAGCCTGCGTTACCTAGCTCAGCTGCCTCCTTGGACTGGTGCTGTTCCAGAGTCTCCTGACGTCCGCCCGAGTGACAGGCGAAAGCTAAAGGTACCAACTTATCTCTCTCCCCCCTGGATGGGCAAGGGTTAGCTAAACTTATTCCATAATTTTCTCAGTGCAGAGCGAATCAGTGACGTCTAGTTACTAATTAGTGATTTATTACTTTGTCCACCTGTAATGCTGTGTTGTAACAAATTTCTACCTCATGTTCTAATTATATATGTGTTTGTATATTTTTCTACCTGGCTGTCCATAATAAAATCTAATATATATAGACCAGACTTATTTCGTGGCTCATTGCCAGAATAGCTCACAGAACTTCGGGCTGGGTATCAGTAGCCAATTTCCCCTGGACAACTGAGAGTCTAATTTATGTTACGCTACTAATAATCCCAACATCATGGGGATTCTCGTCCTAGGGATGAGTATTTCTGAATGAGCTACGTCTCTCAGAATTTGTGTAATAATTCTGATTTGCTATTGTGGTCCAAGCAGCTATTCCTGTGTTTGTTCTTACAGACAGTCTCAGCTATTGATTTACGATGGCTCACGCAGATAAGATTGATTTAGCATTCCAGAAATTAGCTTCCATATGTTGGTCGAAAGATAACACTGCCGACCACATTGAAAGGATTTCTAAGTGTCTTACAACAGATATGCAAGAGCTTGTTAAGGCTGATGGCTTTTTCAGTGAGTTCCTAGACTGGCTAATTGCTCATAAGGCTAAATTAACGGTGGATATGGTAGCCGAGCACGCTTGCGTTCTGCATATTTTTAATGACAAACTGCAGAAGGCATTATGTCACCTGCAAAATAAATCTGAATTGCTGGAGGCTGATTTATTGACAGCTCAGAGTCAGCTACAGTGTACCAGGGATAAACCGGACAGTTTGAAAAGGAGAATCTTGAGTTACGGCATCAAGTTGCCAAGATTCAGGCTGAGACAACAGGAGGGGCTAGTAGTAGCCTGTTTTCACCAAGTACTAATAGCTTGTGGTGTCTCAGATGCCAAGATTTAATGGATCAGGTTTCCGCTCTCAGGAAGCGGAACGCTCAGGATCAAAAAGGAATTGCAATTTCTAACAGTTTGTAGAACTGAACTCGCCACCCAGACCAGGAGACTAAAAGATGACGCTGCTCTTTATGAGCAACGAGAGAGCGCTCTGATAGCTGAGTTAAATGCAGCAGAGACTGCTCTAAATGCAGCGAAACAGCGAACAGCTAGTCTTCAGAGGGAGCTAGCTGCTGCACGTCAGGAATGTGGGCAGGAAATACAGAGAGTTAACCTAGAAATTCAGAAATTAAGAACTGATTGTTTTCAGTTGGCCAATGTATTTAACTTGCAGAGTAATGAGACAGAGGGCAGAGATAATTTGATCTCTCTAGGCTTCTCAAAATTCACAAAGGGTAGATGACGGCAGTTTACCACTGGAAACCCTGCCCAGTGTAGAAAGGCAGCTTTTCCAGGACGAAGCCAGTTCTCTCCCATCAGCGCATGAGCGAAGGAGAGAAACAGGGCGGAGTGAAACACCCTACTCTCGACCCCTCCCCATACAGGGAGAGGTTAAGGGGGGGGTGGGAAGTCCCCCTAGTGATGGAAAACTGTACCAGCAGTGACCACCAGAGGGAGCCGAAGGCAAACAAAATCCTCCATGCTCCGGGGTCCTGCAGGAGAGAAAAAATGATAGTACCTCTGCGGCCCAACTGCAAATTATTAAAACTTTGTGGAGTATGGTCACACCTTTTGAGAAAAATGGTTCGCGCCACCATAAATGAACATTTAGCTGCAGTCAAAGATGCCTTCCGGGCTCTGAAAATTACCAGGGGGGCAGACATGGTTCTGTATCTTCCACGGTCCTTTGATGTACCCTGTCAGCAGTTTTTTTTTTTTAAAGACTTTATTTTTAACCAGCATTACAAGCCACGAACAGCCAGAACAACAATATCAGGCCTCCAGGCAGGGTGGACTCTGATCCCCGCCCGCAGGGCCATTGACCAACACACCAAAGTGGCGAGAATATGAACCCACAGTAACATATAACAATTGTGAAAAATTTTCATACAATATAAAAGATATTCAAAACCCTCCCCCCCCCACCCCATCGCAGTCTAATGTCCCTCACTACCTCCACCCGCTAAGGTCAGCCCCCCTCTAAATTCCCGCACCCTAAACCGCATCTGAAGCCTTGTCTCTAATAACCCACATTCAGTATTGCATTACGACATTTGGGACCCAGACTTTGTATATAGGGGTCCCATTGCAGCAGGAAAGAAGACCATCTCCGAACATTACCTCTCGCTCTCCATCTCTCTGCCATCATAAGTTGATGAAAACTATTATGCCACTCCCAAAAGGAAGGTGGCTGCTGTTCTCTCCATCTACGAAGAATTGGGCCCTTACCCACCAAACAAGCCTTCCTGACCCACAGCCTTGCCCATTTCCCTCTAGGGAGATCCTTGGCATAAGATCCAGGACCACCAAAAAGCCCGACAGGGGGAATCTCTGCTGGAGCCGCTCCATTAACCACCTCCCAATCCGTGTCCAATATGTTCGGAGGTGTATACACTCCCACCACATATGTGTTAACCCTGCCATCGGCTCCGCTCATCTAGGACAACTCCCATCTGTATTGCTCTTCTAGCTGAGAAATGTGCTCTAGTAATACATTTCAATTGAATTTCTCTCCAGCGAGCCCCTTCAGCCAAATCAGCGATCCTCCCCAAAGCTGCCAAAACTGTACCCGTGGGCACCTCCCGACCTAATTCCAGAGCCCACGCTCTCTCCACTCCTCCATAATCCGGCTGAGGCCGATAACACTCCAATCGGGCCCACAATTTGGCCACCGACAAGTGATCCTCCCCTCCCAAGGCAAAAAGTTCTAAAATCTGGGCAGACCGCTCGACTGTGAGCTCTCCCCTCGGTAGGGCCGCCATATAATGAGCCAGTTGCATGTAAGCAAAGTAATGGTTTGACCGTAGCTCATACTCTCTCATCAGCACAGGCCACAATTTGCATTTCCCTGAGAGATCTACCACGTGTCCTATATTTCTGATACCTTGGTCGTACCAAATGCGAAACACCCTCGTTTCAGATCCGGGGGGGAAACACACATTACCCTGCAATGGCAACCAGCTGGAAACCCTCCAGTTCCGCTTCCAATAGACATTAATTTGTTGCCACGTCCGTCGCATGGAGGTCAACAGCCCGCTCTTTTTAATACGGTCCGGCAGGCTGCCATTCTCCAGGTGAAGCACTGCCAATGTCGTATGGGAATGTACCCAAGCCTCTTCAAAGGCCAAAGGTGTGTAAATCTCCGTCCCCCCAGCCAATCTCCAATGTGCCGGGCTTGACAGGCCAAGGCATAAGTCCATAGGTCGGGAAACCCCACACCTCCCCCTTCCAGGGGCCCACCAAGCGATGTAGTGGTATACGCGCTCGGGCTCCCCTCCACAAAACCCCTGTATCTCCTTCTCCAAGTTTCGTAAGTCTCTCTTCAACAACCAGACCGGGAGAGTCTGCAACCAGTACAAAATCCTCGGCAGAATCACCATCTTAACTGCCGCCACCCTCCCCAATAAAGATAACGGAAGTGGAGACCAAGCACTCAACTGGGTCTGCAGTCGCGTCATAACCTTCTCCAAATTGCGACGATATAACTCTTGCGGCAGTCTTGTCAAGGTTATACCCAGGTAAACAAACTGATCAGAGGCCCACTTTAACGTGAAAACCACCCTCCACTGTCCCCGGAGGGTCCCCAAGACATCTAACGCTTCGGACTTCTCGTAGTTGATGCGAAACCCCGCAACAATTCCATAGGACTGAAATTCAGCCAAAAGCCGAGGCAGAGATTCCCGCGGGTCCAACAGATGAACCAAAAGGTCATCCGCAAATGCCGAGATTTTAAAACCCTGTTGACCTATCCGCACTCCAGCTATTCAGTTATCCAGCTCGATTTTCCGAATTAAGGGGTCTAAGGAGAGAACAAAGAGGAGCGGGGAAAGCGGACACCCCTGCCGGGTACCACGCTCCAGGGGAAGTGGTTGCGACAGGACCCCATTACACAACACCCTGGCCGTTGGGCTAATATACAGAGTCTTCACCAATTCACAAAAACTCGGCCCTAACCCATACCGGGGCAGCAAATGATGTAAATAACTCCAATTTACCCGGTCAAACGCTTTTTCAGCGTCAAAGCTAACCAGGAGCGACTGCAAATTCCGTTCATGGACCCATTCCAGCGAGGCTAGAATTTTGCGCAAGTTACGCACCGCATACCTCCCTCTGACGAAGCCCACCTGGGAACCATGTACTAAGTCGCCCAGCACCTCAGCCAGACACTCCGCTAGAATCTTAGCCAATAATTTTGAATCAAAATTCAACAGGGAGATTGGTCGGTAGGACGCCGCCTGAGTCAAGTCCTTACCCGGTTTAGGAATCAATTCTATATGTGCCTGGTTGCTACCCCAACGCTGCGAGCCAGCCTTTCTGCGCCGGTCAAACATAGCAACCAGCAAAGGGCCCAGGCCATCCGAGAATATTTTATAAAATTCAGCCCCAAACCCATCAGGGCCAGGAGATTTGTAACAACTCGCCTTCGAGATCACCTACTGCACCTCTAGGAGAGTAATCGGTTGCTCGAGACGGTTAGTTTGCTCTACAGTCAGTTTAGGCAGCGGAAGATCTTGCAAGTAATCTGTCAGGGCATTTGGGGCCTCCACCTCCGCACTATACAACTTTTGGAAAAAAGGTTTTAAACACTTCCACTATCTCCCCACACACTCTGCACAGGTCCCCCTTCTCGTTATAAATAGCCGCCACCATCCTTCTTTCTGGTGGACCCCTCAAACAGCATCCTAATAATTTACCCGGTTTATCTCCAAAACAATACAACTTATATCGGTAATAAAGTAACGATTTCTTAGCTCGCTGGTGTAACAACTCGTTCAAGGCCACTTGCGTCTCCCAAAACTGTTGTTTATTCTGAGCTGTGGGCGAACGTACACAGAGGCGTCTCTGCCTCGACACCCTCTGTTCCAGTTGAATAATCTGCTCGGCCATCACTCTGCGCCTCCTAGCCACGTAGCCAATGATATCCCCCCTCAGAACTACTTTAGCAGTATCCCAGACCAATTCCAGGTCGTCCTGATGGCACCTATGATTCAGCTCAAACTCTTGCCAACTTTGGCGAAGGAAGTAGGAAAACTGGGCATCCGCGTAGAGATCTATGGGAAAACGCCAATTGTGGCTAGAGATTACGCCTCCACCTCCCCAATGCAGTTCTACCCAAGTTGGGGAATGGTCGGAGATCTCCGTGGGACCAATCTGTGCCCCCCTCACCCCGGCGAAATGACCCCCTGAAACCATCAAGTAATCTATACGTGCACTGGTTCCATGTGCCCTAGATTGATGGGTGAAGTCCCTCTCCAACGGGTGGAGCAGCCGCCATGGGTCCACTAGCCCCAACCTCACCCGAAATCTTTGCAATACTTTAGCTGTCTGGTGTCGCTCCCTTGAGGCCGACTCTTGTGAGATATCCAGGTCAACGTCCAAAACACCATTCAAATCCCCCCCCCCCCCAGAATAAGCGGGATATCGTCTAGCTGTTCCACCTTCGCCGCTACCCGATTATAAAAAAGACGGTCCAACACTGTGGGGCTATAAAGATCTCCCAGAATCATCTCTCGATCTTCCAGCCTACCATGCAATAAAACAAAGCGGCCATTGGGGTCCACAATCTCCCTAATCAGGGAAAAGCGCACTCGTTTATGAATTAAGATGGCTACCCCACCCTTTTTTCCTACCGCCGCTGATCCCCAAACTTGGCCTACCCAATCTCTGCACAATTTGCTGTGCTCATCGGCTGTCTGGTGGGTTTCCTGTAACAGCGCAATATCACAATGCTGTCTGGCCAAGGCTTTCAAAATTTTATTTCTCTTCACTGGGCTACCTAAACCACAGACATTCCATGAGATGATCTTCAGTATCGATTGAGTAAAATTAGTCTCATCCACAGTACAGCACTCATCATTGTGGAAAAGGCCCTCCCAGCCTGGAGCCCTCCCCTAACCCCTCTTCCCCGAGCTAGTACCTGTCTTCCTAGGGCAACTAGACTGCGATTTCCCCCTTCCCTCAACCCCAAAACCCCCCCGCCCCCCATCTTCCCTCCCTCTCTCCCCCCCCTCTTGCCCCCCTCCCACCCTCCCAATCCTTTCCCCTACCCCCGTCCATCCACTCATCTCTAGTTCCTTCCCCACTCCCTCCTCCATTACCAATCTCCTTGATGTGTCCGGGCTCCCCAACCCCCTTAGTTTTCCCGTTCCAAATCCCCCTTGTAAAGCACCTTTCGCCCCTAGTGGAGCTGGACTAAGCGTAATGCATCTATACCACCCCACTATAGATAACAGTTAAGTAACACAGTAATAAACCTTAGCTAGGCAGTAGTATCTAAACAGATAAGCACAGCCCCTTACCCTCCTGAAAAACGGCTATGAGGGAATGGAGGCGGATTCCAGGGCAAAACATAACTTATGAGCAACACCACCATCCAAGTCACCCTCCCCCTCCCCAGAAGATGTTAAATGGATCCTCGGGAGTTATTCGACCTGGTATCCTGTACATAATTGTCCAAAACCCACCACAAACAGCATTATGAACGGAACTCAGAGCCCCCGTAAGACCTGGGAGCACCCCCGAAAGCGGGAGGCCCCGCAGAGGCATTAATTCCAATACACATTGTCCAGGTCACTCCCAGTGATCCGACAGCTCTCAAGGCAAACAAGATGAATTGTCCCAGCAGAATCACTGAACAGTCATTTTGGCCAGTTCGTCAAAGGTGTGCCCGGGTTCCCCACTTGCTCCGCATATGCTGCCGCCTCCTCTGCAGAAGCAAACACCAAGTGGCGCCCTTCCCGGAGCACATGGAGGTGCGCAGGATATTGCACCGTAAACTTAATATTTGCTGCGAGGAGTTTCTGGCAAATTGGTGCATAAGCCCTGCAGCGTTGACTCGCCGCTACTGAATAGTCCTGGGTAATACGGATTTTTGCAGTGTCCCGTTCAATAGTCCCACGTCTCCAGGCCTCCCGCAAGATCGCCTCCTTTTGCTGAAACTGCAGATATTTTGCCAATACAATCCTCGGCCTGGAGTCAGTAGATTTCTTAGGGCCCACTCTATGCACCCGTTCAGTGACCACTGGAGAGTTCTGATCCTGTTCCCCCAACAACGATAGTGACAGGGCTTCAATATATGGCCGCAATTCTTTGTCGCCAATTGAGCCCGGGACCCCTAGGAAACGTAAATTACTGCGCCTTGATCGGTTCTCAAGGTCTGCCAGTTTTTCATCCTGTGCTTTCAGGGTCCCTTGTACCTGCGCCAGTTCCAGGGTGAGCTTTTCCACCTCCTCCTCAGCCTGTGAGATACGTGCCTCTGCCTGCTGCATGCGGATCCCAATGGAGTCCACTGAAGTCTGGACCCCATCGATCTTGCTCCGGAGGGTTTCAAATTGCACCGAAAGGGCCTCTGCAACCGCTGTCATAATCTCAGTCACAGAGGCCGTTGGAGCCACTGCCTGCAAGACTCCGTGGCTTGGAGGCGAGTCCGCCATCTTTGAAGGCCCCACCGCGCGGTCTTTTTCCCTCCGACCAAGTCTCGCCGCCGCTGCCATCGTCAGCCCAGTTCACTGTGCAGGCTCTCCGTATCTCCCGCCTAATGGAGGGGGTAGGTCTCGGTATCCGCGCCCTTAAAAGAAGGCACAATTAGCCGGTGTGGAGCAAGGGAGCCTGGAGCTCAGGCAGAACACAGCCTCCCCAGCTCACCACATCACGTGACCTCCCCCTGTCAGCAGTTTATCCGGGCCATGGCAGACGATGAAAAGAGTGATATCGTCATCTTTGAACAGGCACTAAAGAAACATTATGGGCCGTATCCTGATGCTATTGCTGCAAGACAGGCAGCATATAATATGACTTATAGGGAAAATGAAACACCCCGAGAGTTTGCCTACAGACTTAGGCAGACCTTCTTCCAGAGTGACCCTTCTTGGGAAACGATAGAACACCATCAGGAGTTTCGTAATCTTTTCTGTCAGTTGCTCCTTCCATCTGTTAAGGCTTATATGTCTGACAAGCGTCATGAACCCCTGTCACGTGTGATAGAACATGCTGACTGGATTTTTGAAGCTGTTCCTAACATGAGAGCTAACAATAATGGCAGCACAGTAAAGGCTCCAAGCAAAGCCAAGGAACCAAAACAGAGTGTTAGTGCTGTAAAGTCTACTCCTTCTTTGGAAAGTAACTCTTCTCCTTCTGATTCACAGAAAACTCCCAGGCCACCCCAGAATAACCAGTCATCTGGGTTTAAGCAGCGCTCTGGGAATCAGCGTTTCACTCAGCAGAACCGGAACTGGAAAAGAAAGCCAGAGTTTAACAAGTACCAGGAGCTGGAAAAGAAAATAAGCGAGTTGGCAGATATGATGAAGGCTACTATTGCATTCAGCTCCTCAAAGGAGGTGTCTGCTAGTAGCAAGCCACCTAAGCCACGAGCAAAGCCCAGTGGGCCAAAGAACAGTCGTAAGCCTCAGAAGCCAGAGGACATAAGAACATAAGACATGCCATACTGGGTCAGACCGAGGTCCATCGAGCCCAGTATCCTGTTTCCAACAGTGGCCAATCTAGGTCATACGTACCTAGCAATATCCCCAAAAGACACAGGTTCCTCAATGCTTGTACTGGGTCAAGCATTGATATCCTGGGTCCCTTTTTAATAGTGGTTTATGGACCTTTCCTCCAGGAACTTGTCCAAACCTTTTTTAAACCCAGCTATACTAACAGCCCTTACCACATCCTCCGGTAACAGATTCCAGAGTTTGATTACACGTTGAGTGAAAAAATATTTTCTCTTATTTGTCTTAAATAGTTTACCCTGTAGCTTCATTACATGTCCCCTAGTCTTTCTATATTCTGATAGCGTAAACAATTGATCCACGTTTATCCGTTCCACTCCATTCATTAATTTATAGACCTCTATCATATCTCCCCTCAGCCGTCTCTTTTCCAGGCTAAAGAGCCCTAACCTTTTTAGCCTCTCTTCATAGGAGTAGCCTTCCATCCCCTTCACCAATTTGGTGGCTCTTCTCTGTACTTTTTCTAATAACGCTATGTCCTTTTTAAGATACGGTGACTAGAATTGCACACAATATTCAAGGTGCGGTCGTACCATGGAGCGATACAGAGGCATTATAATATCCTTTGTTTTATTCTCCATCCCTTTCCTTATGATACCTAGCATTCTATTTGCTTTCTTGGCCGCCGCTGCACACTGGGCGGAGGGTTTTAACATGTTATCCACGATGACTCCTAAATCTTTTTCCTGGGTGGTGGCTTCTAATGTGGAGCCTTGCATCGAGTAACTATAGTGTGGGTTGTTCTTCCCTAGGTGCATAACTTTGCACTTGTCCACATTAAATTTCATCTGCCATTTGGATGCCCAGTCTCCAATTTATCCAGATCCTCCTGCAGTTTTCCACAATCCTCTTGGGTTTTAACAGCTTTAAACAGTTGACTGGTTGACTCCTCTTCCCCTTCTAATGAGACTGAATGACTAACCGACTTTGTTTCTGTCCCACAGATCACTATTGCACAGGTGCAGCCAGTCCAGATATCCAGACCAGCTGGAGATGCCACCCCATGGACACAGAGTGACAGTCTCGCAGTGGACAGCGAGGGTCCAGCCTTTGACACCATCAGGAAGCACAAGTACTTTCTGGGTAAACTCAAGCCAAAAGGACAGAGGTACACTGTTCCTGTTAGAATTCAGCAGGCATTTCTCTGTGAGGGTCTGATAGATTCAGCCTCTGAGGCCACCCTGATTACCTCGAGTCTCTTTGATAGGCTCACTGCGTCCTTGGGGAGTAAGAGGACCCTACACGTCACACCCAGTGATTTGTCACTCACAGCTTATGGGAATCAGTCCATAGAGTCAATGGGGCAGGTCTGGCTTAACCTTCAAATTGGAAAATTACAGGTGAAACATCCTGTCATTATTACTAAGTGCCCTGGGGAAGAACTCTTGATTGGCAATGAGCTCCCAAAAAGGTTACGCCCCATTCTGGACTACGTCCAGGAAGTGATCTGGACACAGATCACACATCCCATACCTTATGCTAAGGTAAAACATGACAGCAGGGTCAGTGGTCCTTGTTCGGTGGAACGAACGGACATGTCCATCAGGATTAATTTCCAGAGGTCAGCTGATCCCCAAATCCTACAGCTCCAGTATGAAAGGGCTGGAGATGAGGATCAGGGAAGTAGCGATGTGGTTGTAATTGAAGCGGGTTCAGTAGCTAACATTGTCCTTGATACTGACTGCCTGCAGATATTCCTGAAGAGACCTGTGGAAGGTTGTGAGGTACAAACCCCTCCTCCATCCAATCCATGCCTAGGCCACCCTAGGAGACTGACGGACATATTCTCTGCTGAGAAAGGTCCCTTTATATATGTGCAGGTGGGCATGCCACAGAAGGAAAAGGCCTTCCTCCTACCCCACTGTGACCACTCCCTCATCAGTGAGAGTCTTTTCTATCGGCTCAAACAACAGATTACCCTTGTTTGGGTAATGGGAGCGAAGACTTCATTCCAAGTGCCGGGGGAAGGACTCAAGACATTAGTGGGCTACTGAAATCTCCCCATGCAAGTTGGGGTCAAAGGTTTTCGGCACAACTTCTCCATCATCAGAGGACTAGAGGTGCCCCTCTACATAGGCCGAGATTGCCTTGTTAGACTAGGAACTTATGTGGATTTTGTGAACAACATCCTCTGGAGTAGGATGGAAGGAGAGCCGGTGGAGTTCTCTGGTGCCTGCCCATCACTACGGGCTGGTCAGACAATTCCTCAAGTTTGTGAAGTGGTCAGTGCAGAAGACATCCAAATACCTGGGAGGGTACAGGATTGTCCCCTGCAGATACAGGTAACCCGAGGACAAGTGGTCTCAGACAACCTGGTCTTCTTCAGTCCAGATTCCCGCTTTGAGGAGCTGGGCCTAGCCATGGGTCCCATACCCTGCATGGAGGCCACAGCTCCCTCATTAAACTTATTGCTCACCAATCCAAACCCAGATCGCATTCACTTTGTGAAAGGCGAACCCATGGGATTCCTAGTGGGAGAATCGTTCCCAAGTGTGGAATTGAGTCCCCAGATTATTTATTTATTTATTTATTTAACAGTATTTCTAGACCGTCTTATCGTAAAATCAAGGCGGTATCACAACAATACAATCAAGGGTGTGCGGGGAAGTTCATGCAGTGCAGGAGGATATAATGTGCGTGTGGGGGGAAGTTCATGCAGTGGCTGTATTGTTTAAAATGTGCGTATGTGGGAGGTGTATAGATTATGGTGGGCTATGTACATAGTGCGCTATGATACAGCATGTTCTATATTACAAGGTGCAGCCCCTGTTTCCTGGAGCATCTGTGAAGGGGGGGGGGGAACCCCTGCTTGTGTAAGATCCTCACCCCGAGGCCTCCTCACCTTACAGTTTGTCTGGCCACATAGTGCCGTGACCTCTCAAGTGGACCTAGAGTCTGACCATCTGATTTTGTCAAGTAAGCTCGATGAGGCTGTTAGTTCCCTCACCCACCAGGGTGGGGGGCCCCATGCTGTCCAAGCCATCGAGGCCTCCTCTCTCCAAGATGAGATTGAGGAGAAGGTTGAAATACCCCCGAACAAACCTGTTCTGGGATTTGACGAAATGGTCGCGGGAAAACTTGCTGAAGCAGATGCCTGCACTGATGAGTCAGAAAAGGCCCAATTAAAAGAACTGCTGTACCGATACAAGGACCTGTTTGCCACGGACACCTATGACTGTGGTCTCACCAACCTACATGTCACCCGTATTCCTACGGATCCAAACAGTAAACCTGTCTTTGTGAGGCAGTATAAAATCCCATTGGCCTCCTATGAATCTGTTCAGGAAATCATCAATTCCCTAGAACAAAAGGGAATTATACGCCAATGCAACACTACTTACAATGCCCCACTGTGGCCTGTCATCAAGAAAGACTCTACCTGGCGTTTAGCTTTGGACTATCGCCAGCTCAATAAGAAGGTACCTCTATCCAGATGGCCTTTGGCACATCTGGAACAGAACTTAGCCACCATCAAGGGCGCAAGGTACTTTACAAGCCTGGATCTGGCCTCAGGATGCTGGACTATACCTGTCCATCCAGAAGACCAGCATAAGCTGGCTTTTACCTTTGGTAGGCGACAATATACTTGGAATCGGACACCGTTTGGCTATTTGAATGCACCAGCAGACTTCAATATTTTCCTGCATAAGGCTTTGCCTGATGCTGAGGCTAGAGGCACCCTCGTCTATGTAGACGACATTCTGGTGAAGAGCACCAGTTTCACTGACCATTTGCAAGAAATAGAGCATGTTTTCCAGCAACTGAAAGCTGTGGGAGCAAAGCTGTCCTTGTCAAAGGGCCAATGGTGCCGGAAATCCCTCAATTATTTGGGTTACGAAGTTTCTGCTGAAGGACTGCGGCCTTGCAACAACTCAAACGTCCAACCAATGTGAGTGAGCTGCACTCATTCTTGGGTATTTGCAATTATTCCTGCCAACTTGTGGACCAATATGCGGAGATTTCCCAACCCCTGGTCAAACTCCTCAAAAGAGATGAACCTTGGGCATGGAATCCTGATCAAGAGGCAGCTCTAAAAGAGCTGAAGGCTGCTTTGAGTCGAGCTCCCTGTCTTGCCTATCCAGAGAGTGGCAGAGAATTCTTTGTGGAACTAGGTTTCACCGATCACTCTATGAGTGCTATTCTGTACCAGATGCATGACACATATAGGAAAGTTATTGCGTATGCCAGCAAGGCTTTAACGGAAGTGGAGAAGAAATACTCTGACTGTGAGAAATCCTTGTTGTCCACAGTCTGGGCCCTCCAATATTTCCGCAGTTATATCCAAAGTGAGAGGTTGGTTGTCGAGACCCATCACCAACCCATCAAGTTCCTAGGCAGTGATCGGATTAAATCAGGACAAGTGTCAAACAGCCGCATTGTTTCCCGGACTTTAGTTCTTCAGGGACGGACCCTAGAGGTAAAGTATGCTCAAAACCGCAAGGATGCCGCCGCACAGGGCCTGGCTGAATTGCACGATTGCACTGTCATAGAACCATTAGTGGGTAATTTAGACACCAAAATGGAGCCGTTTACACCTGAGCCTTCTCGTCATCATCCTTATGATGAGAACCTCTGTAAAGGCTACCCCAAAGTGTATGTGGACGGTTGTGCTTACCATCAAGAGCCTGACCATGAACTTGTAGCAGGCATAGGTGTAGTTTAGGACCAGAACTACCCTTGTGAACCCTTGAAGTACCATTTGGGTACCAAAACTAATCAGTATGCTGAGCTAGCTGCAGCCCTGGCAGCTCTCCAGTCCGCCGCTCAGGGAGGGGTTCGCACCCTAACCATCTGTACTGATTCAGACTATGTCCGACAGAATTTCGTTTCCCACTTACCCATTTGGAAATCTAACAATATGTTGAATTCCAAAGGGAAACCTGTCAAACATGCCGAATTAATTCTGGCCTTGGACAAGATAACTCATGAAAATGACATGACCATTGTCACCTTGTTGGTGGCCAGCCTAGCGCCTAGGGCACGGCAGGTTGGTTTGCCTGGGGTATTTCTGACTCACGGAGTATGTCCCAGTTTTGGCCTTGCACAGCCTTCTGGGAACGGTAGTCCCTTTCCCCTTTTGAGCACAGAAAAAGTTGTAGTGAAGTGGTTCAGACAAATGACAAGAATTTATTTTCCCCTTCCCGGTGGATTAAATTGCAAGTGAATAACTCAGGACAAATTGCCTTACAATTGGCTTCAGGAAAATATACAAACTCAGGTAAACTTAGCCTTCTTAGCTTCAGGCTTAAACGTGCAGTGCTTGATACAAAACGTGCAATGCTTGATACAAAATGTGCAGTGCTTGATACAAAGAAAACAGCTTCACTCAGCAAAGAAAAATATCCCCTTTTCTTCTGCTGATTTTACCAGCTCTCTCACAACACTGTTCAGCATAGGGAATCAATGTGATCAGCAACAGACAACGTACAGTCCATCCGATTATCCACTATAATCACAATCTGTCTGCATTTCTTCAATATCAGAACTAGCAGGGCGTGTCAGTGAGCTGCTATCCTGAACTTTAAAACAAACGCCGTTTCTGTCTTCACGTGGTCTCTCTCTGCACTCTAATGAGCATGGCTGTAAACTACCATAGTATATATTGGACTTTCTATCCAGGGAGCCTGTTACTTTCTGGTAACAATAGGGAACTGCTTTATAGCTAGGTTCAACCCTATATAAATTGTTAAGCCTACCTTTTGGCTTTTGAGGGGAAGGAAATTTCAGCTCTGCAGGGTCATACTGGTTCCCAAACACTGCCTGTGTTTGCTTGCCTTTCAGCCTGTTAGCTTCTACGTCAGACACACAGGTATTTTCCTGCCAGCAGGTCTCTTTCTCTGGAGCGTGTGAGCATTGCCAGGTCTGCCTCTCAGGAAGTCTCTTCACTCTCCTGCCCTTACCAGATTCTGGCTGTAGGACTACGGCTCCCTTGCTTCTCACGTCTCTTTGACTCTTTCTAGTCAGCGTGCTCCTTTGCTTGCCTCCTTGCCAGACCCTTGGCTCTAGTCCTGGCCTTTCTCTCTTGGAGTTCTCTCCCTCTTTCTCTTCCTGCTGCTGCTGCTCCTTCTGTCTCTGCTCCCTTTCAGCTTTTCTTGCTTCTGCTTCTCCAGCTGCCACTGCCTTGGTCTGAGCTAAAGACCACTTTTTATCATCCCTTCCCCCAGGGCTTAGATGTGCCCTTCCTTAAGCAGGTGTATCTCATTAGTTCCTGATCTAGGGAATACGTCACAGCATGGGCGTGTCTTTTCAGCTCGTGACTCTCTTTGTTTACTTTTCTTTTGAAAACACTGAGCCATGTGCTCAGACTGGCTGTCAGTCTCTGACAGGGAATCCTCTTCTCTCCCTACCTCTATAGGCTCAGAAGAGTCTTCTTCATGACATCATCTACTGGAAGAAAGTGAAAGGTCATTCCCGTGTTGACAATGATCATCTTGCTGATCAGCTTGCCAAGGAGGGTGCTCTCTCTGGAGACCTCTGGCAGTTGGAAGCCCCCGAGACCAATGGGCTCCGAATTGTGAAGGCAGTTACCAGGTGATAAGCCCAACTATCCACCATGCCTCCTGTGGTTCAATGGTGTAGCGAGAGCACAGATCTCGACCTCGTGCAAGCCCAGAAAGAAGATCCTACTCTCAGGCGTTTCTACTCTTTTCTGCAAAACCCCCAGGAACACCCATTAACTCTGGAGGATTGTCAGGACAATGAGGAACTAAGGATCCTCTACATCTCCAAGGACATGCTCCACCTCCAGAAAGATCTGTTGATTCGGACAAGTAAGCATGGTATTGTGCAATGGGTGGTACCTCGGGCCTTCCGTGGAGTTATGTTACAACATGCTCATGAAGAACCTTGTGCCGGTCATCGAGGTGACCGAATAACCTATGACATGTTGAAACAAGTGGCCTACTGGCCCCACATGTACCAAGATGTCCAATTGTATACTAAAGGTTGTCTGACCTGTTGCAGATTTCAACCTGCAGCTCCTTTTCATAGAGCACCTTTGAGAAACTGAGGTCTGACCATGCCTTGGTCTGATCTCCAGATTGATTGGATCGGCCCCGTGCCCCGATTCTCTCGAGGCAACAAATATATGTTGACAGTTACCTGCTAATTTACCAAGTGGGTCGAGTGCATCCCAGCACCCAACTGTACCGCCGAGACCATGGCCACCTTGTTGTTAAACCATGTTTTCAGCAGGTGGGGCCTGCCCATGCAAGTGGAATCCGACCAAGGTTCCCACTTCACGGGACAAGTCATCAAGCATCTGTGGAAGTTACTAGGAGTGAAGGCCAAAGTCCACATTGCTTATCGTCCACAATCCTCTGGGCAAAACTATCATCAGTATCTTGAAGAAATATGTTTCTTCCTCTGGGAAGGACTGGGACATCAAGCTGCCCTTGGTCCTGATGGCTATCAGAGCCACTCGTCATCGTGCTACTGGTGTGTCTCCTTTTGAGATGATGACAGGTAGGGACATGGTTTTACCCCTTCATCTTCTTTACAGGACTAATGATGTGAATCTCATGGCTGCTACAACTGCTCATGCATATGTTGCCCACTTAAGACAACACTTGCAAAGTGCCTTTGCCTTTGCCCAAAAGAATTTGGACACTGCCGCTAGGGGTAGGAAAGCCTACTATGATTTGAGGACTACCTCTAAAGAATACCAGATTGTCGATAAGGTATTCTACTACAATTTTGGTAAAAATAAGGTCAAAGACTGTAAATTTCTACCTAGCTGTAATGGTCCATTTCCTATTGTGGATAAAGCCTCCCCTGTTGCTTATCAAATTCAAATGAAGATAGGTACTGAGAGGGAAGGCTCCCTTAAATGGGTCCACATTAATCAGCTTAGACCGTGTCATCCCAGTAAGCTCCTTCCTGAATAACCTCTTGATGAAGTGAATGATACTGATCTTGAGACAGCATAGCCTGTTTGTTCTATTTTACAGATGGAAAACCGAACTTTGAAGGTCCTGTTTCTGATTTTGATGTTAGCGGGATCCAAAGTTGCCAGATTGATTGAGCCTGGCCCACCTTCTGGTGTCGTGCTACAGGATACGCCTGGTTTCCTGATCACACAGTCTCAGACTGTCCCACAAAGTCTTTGTGTCACTGGATCCCTGACATGTTTTACAGAAATATTTCAATATTTCTGTTACACACACACACCTAACACACAACACTGGTTAAAACCACAGCAGAATCGTCTATGCTTAAAGATCTTTCCTCTACCCTGTAATGTTTGCTTAATTGATGTTCCCAAGAACTCCATTGCTAATTTTGGTGGAGTTTCCCTGTTTTATCTAGATGCAGACCCTGTTTCGACAGAGCTCCAGATATTGGATGTGTTTCGAGGTCATGAGATTGACTTCACTGAAGCCTTGATCTATCTTCTGGACTATAAGGACTCTCACACAGTTGAACTGTCTATTGACCAAGACAACCTTGCAATTGCTGATTACAACTTTGATTCACGCGATGTGGACATTTTACAAACTGATTTTATGTTGCATGCCATTGTGCCTGGTATTTTCTTTCTGTTGGTGCTCCAGTTTCTTATCTCCTTGTATCAACAGAGACAGATTCTTACTCTTCGTCGCTCTATGCATCCTGCACCTCCGCTACCTTCCATGCGTCTGCAGGATTTGCTGGAACGTCATACTTTTGAATAGTGTCACCATTTGTTTTTTTGAGTTATCCTTTACTCTTAATTGAGTTGTCTTTTATCATAGTTAGCATGTGTTTATTTTACTAACGCAGTTACACATTGCTTATCATTACCGATATACCTTTTTGGTTTTAGATACACTATATACTGTTGAGTTTGAAGTTAACACGCATTAGCTTGATTGAATTGACTTGTTTGTATCTATGTCATTTTATTTTAACTTCTTTTATTGCTTGAGTGTATTCACAGTATTATTCCTCATGCAGTATTGCTTTCATGCACTTATCATGTTTTCGACAACCATTTGTTATTTGGTTCTGACCTGCACGGTAGTACTGCTAGTTAGGTTTTGTACGATGGAGTGTACTCCCTTGTAGAATACATCATCTTATAAGGGGGACGGGGAGTTGTAGGGCTGGTACCCTGCAATTCTACACCTGCAGTTCTCCGGCCTGCTCAGCAACTCAGGCCTGAACCAAGCTGAACAGACAAGATGGATTCCTCACTACACTTTTGCTGTGTTCAGCTACAAACCTGACCTCCAAGCAACTGCTTGCGCAGCGTTTTATGTGTGCATACAGAAGCCATTGTCCCTGGCTAATTCACTGCCCACATGCAAAAACATCTGCTTCTCCGGTGCTTATCTGTAGCTAGTTCTACTGGCCTTGGACACTTGTACCTATGCCCAGAAAACTACATACTGTTTTCTCAGCATGTCATCTTACTATGGATCCTTTGTCTGCAAGAAGATGCCCGTCACCTACCTCCTGATTCACTGAGAACACCTCTGACTGTCTTGTGCCAACCAATCATCGGACCTATGACGGAGAATTCTCACCAAGAATAATACAATCTGCGCAGGAGAACTGGGACACTTTTCTGAGAACTTGGACACTTTACTTTTCTGCCACAGACACAGCTTTTCCGCTGTCTGTACCCCGCTGACCTGTTTCCTGCGACCTGATCTGTCTGCAAGACAGCCACACTACGTGTGGGCAAGGACGTCCTCCAAAGGTCTGAGATAAGACTTTCACAGATACCTCTGGTTCTGTGTCCTACCGCGGCTCGCCTCCGAGAAGGGCTGTAGCCATGCAGTGGAGGGTTGAACAGATTGAAGGGGAGAGAGATGATTCAAAGGGAGACCAGCAAGGAGTAGGTTACAGTAGTCAAGACGGGAGGTGATTAAAGAGTGGATAAGCATTTTAGTACTGTGTTCAGAAAGGAAAGAGCGGATTTTGCTAATATTATAGAGAAAGAAATGGCAGGTCTTAGCTACGAGATGGATATGTGTGGAGAAAGAGAGAGAGGAGTCAAAGACAACCCCCAGATGGTGGGCTGAGGAAACAGGAAGGAGTACAGAGCTGTCCACAGAGACTGAGAAAGGAGGAAGAGAAGGGGAGGTTTTAGGGGGAAAGATAAGAAGTTCAGTCTTGGCCATGTTCAGTTTCAGGCTGCGGTGAGACATCCAGGCAGCAATGTCAGAAAAGCAGGCAGAGATCCGGGTCTGGATTGCCGGAGAGAGTTCAGGCGTAGAGAGGTAGTTCTGGGAGTCATCAGTATACAAATGGTCCTGAAAGCCAAGGGAAGAGATAAGCGCACCAAGGGACTGGGTTATAGAGAGAGAAAAGGAGCGGACCCAAGGCAGATCCTTGGGGTACACCAACTGGGAGCGCAGTAGCGGAGGAGGAGGAGCCACCAGAACACATGCTGAAGGAGCGATGGGAGAGATAGGAGGAGAACCAGGATAGTACAGAGCCCTTAAAGCCAAGTGAGGACAGGGTATCGAGGAGAAGGTTGTGGTCAACGGTGTCAAAAGCAGCAGAGAGGTCAAGGAGGATAAGGACAGAGTACAGGCCCTTGGATTTTGCCAGGAACAAATCACTGGAGACTTTGACAAGAGCCGTTTCAGTAGAGTGTAAAGGACGAAAGCCAGATTGTAAGGGATCCAGGAGGGCATGAGAGGAGAGGAAGTCTAGGCAGCGGCGGTGAACCACATGTTCAAGTAGTTTAGAAATGAAGGGGAGGAGAGAGATGGGTCGATAATTAGAAGGTGGGATCAAGTGAGGGTTTCCTGAGGAGAGGTGTGACCACAGCATGCTTGAAGTCTGCAGGGACAGTTGCAGTGGAGAGTGAAAGTTTGAGAATATGAGAGATGGAAGGGACAACGGTGGAGGAGATGGGGCTTAGGAAACGGGTGGTGATAGGATCAGAGGAGCAGGTGGTGAGTTTGGAGGAAGAAAGAAGGTGTGCAGTTTCCTCTTCAGAGATGACAGGAAAGGAAGAGAGGGTAGCAAGGGAAGGGGGGGGGGGAGGGAGTTGGGAGTGGAGAGGAGGGGAAATGGCTGAATATGTGGGGACTTGGTGGGTGAGCGTGTGGATTGTGGCATGGAAATAGTCAGCCAGGAAGAAGAGCCACAGGGGTTGCAGGGAAAAAAAGGTCAAGGCCGGAATTAAGCTGTGCAGAGCTCATTTCTTCCTCTACTTGACCCATGCAGCATAGGTATATCAGAAGCTGGGTGACATTGCTTGTCACTGCCTCCCCTGCTGCATACCTTCTGACAGTCTCCCACCTCTGAGCAGAAAGTCCTGCAGCCGTTCCCCTGCCCTACCCCATTGCACCAGCTCCAGCCCTGACTCCCTGCTTGTATATCGGCCTCTGAGAGGAAAAAGGGAGTTCAACCTCCTCCTCTCACCAAATTCAGGAAAGTTTCTTTTGACCAATCAGAGGGGCTGGAAACTCCTCCTCTCCTCCCCTAGGAATATACTGACCAATCAGCACTAAAGAGGTGGAACCAGAACGAAAAGGCTCAGTGTGTGTCTCTCAGCAGGCCTCCTGGGACTCAGTGCAAAGCTCCAACCCTTCATTGTGATGTCATCAGTCTGTGACCAGCTTCAGTTCTCCTCCCCTCCTGGGCCAAACAGACCACGAGCACTGCAAGAGACAAACCATTACTCCCTATGCCTGCAGCCATTGATAGAGTCCCCACCCCCCACTCCTTTGTTCATTTCTAATCCCAGAAACATCAAAATCAAAGAGGAAAATGCCTGCAGGAGCGTCTGCTCCAGGTAGGAGATTGCCCCTAACTTCCTGCCCTCTCTCTGCAAACACTGCTGCAGCTTATCTATATTGGAATACTGCAGAGTCCAAGACCTCTAGCAGACTTGAAGGGCTCTTTGAGACCCTCCTGAAGAGGAAGGAGAGTGATCGGGAGTCCCATAGAGGGAGATTTGCATCTCATATACTGTCTAACTGGTTTATAGGTGCTGTATCCTTGCTCTTGGCATTCAAATAGGATTCCAGTTACTGAGGAAAGGGGGAAAATACATATTTATATTGTTGTCGGGCTTCATTAACAGGCCAAAGATACCAGGATCAAGGCATATTCAAAAACTCAAGCCCATTTTACTCTTTTTTTATAATTAATACTTTAACTTCAAATATCTTAGTAAAATGGGCTTGAATGTTGAATATACTTCGATCTTGATATCTTGGACTGCTTATATAGCCCGATAAAAAATATATTGTTTTTTTCCCCTATCCTCAGTAAGCGGAAGGCTATTTGAAGGAGCAGGTTTTTAGTTTTGTACTGTATGATACAGCTCTAATTTGACGGCAGATAATTACCACTTTATTTCTTGCCAGTTTTATATCCCTTGCTCTGGGACTGTGTGATATTTCACTGTGAATTATCTACACACAAAACTATTCACTGCCCTGTCCGGAGCCCCCGCATAGGGAAGGTCTCCTGAGGAATCTGATGCAGAAGGTGCGGAATGTGTGTTTCTGGTGTGCGTGTTCAGAGAAAGGTGACATTTGACGCCATTTGCCATCTCTTTCTCCCAGGAGGAGTGGGAAGTATTTGAATGAAGGGCAGAAGGCTCTTTACAGGGAGGTGGTGAAGGAGGAATTATCAGATCTTGA
>CM066031.1:133520587-133564873 GCA_033557465.1 Ichthyophis bannanicus | reverse complement strand
TGGGCTGATGGACGGAAGTGAAGAAAACAAAAGAAGAGATAAGAAATGGCAGATGGACCATAGACCACAGAAAGAGAGCTAAGAGAAGACAGAAAAGCAGAAGCCTCAGATCGGGACCAGCATGATCAGAGAATAAAATGGTCAGACAACAAAGGTAGAAAACTAAATGTATTTAATTTTAGTGATTGGACTTTGTGTTATCGTTATATTTTACACTGTATTGGAGAACTGCATCTCTTATTTATCTGATGTTGCACTGCATGTGGACTCTGGCTTCTTGGGGTTTCAGTTTAAATATTGTCTACATATGTTTATTTTTACTTTAGATTGTGGTTACTTCTTCTGTACTTGGTGAGGGTCTGGGTTCTGAGTGTGTGACTGAGGCCAGGTGTTCTGTAACATGGAGTTTGTTCATAAAGATCTATACTGTACTGTAGTATTTTGACTTGTTCAGCTTTTCAAATTGGTGTTTGGATGTTCCAGTGTCCACTCTAGTATTTACAGTGACACTTTTTTTGGATGGGCTCCTTATGTGAGTTTTGGAAGTTTGTGCTGATATGATATGGTAGGTTAGCTCTTTGTTGTAGGGTTTTGTATTAGTTCACAATATGCCTGGTACTGGAGAATAGTGGTTGTTGTTGTTGTTAGTGAGATTATCAGAATCAGATTTTTTTTTTAAATATTGAGTTCTGTGGGTGAATGTCCTGGTTCTGCTCTGCACCTACTGTGGATGCAAAATATATGTTGAAAAAGAAAAAGCAAGAACCATAAAACAGTTTATAACAAAATAAAAATGAGTTATAATTTAGTTTTATAAACTGTGCTGTTGGTTCTTGCTCTCTTTTAGTTCCTTGGTGTGTAATGTCACACTCCCCCTGCTGGCTAGGCCAATAGGCAGAAGGGTGGCCTCATTTGTCCTTAAGTAAAGAGTCACTAGATTTTTCCCTCACCAGGGAATTCTGGGAGTTGTAGTTCCTCACAGTTACTTGCAGACAAAGTAGTTGTGACCACTCAGTTTGTTTAAGGCAACAGAAAATTCATTTTTGTTTTGGGTTCCCCTTTCGCATCAAATTCAAAACCCAAGGCAGTAAAGGATTATTCTCCAAAAGAAAAACTCAACAGGAACATAAAGCGTCTGGAACATCAGAACTTGGTAAAACCCTTCTTACACAGTAGCTGTTCACAGCCCTTCTTCAGCAGTAACAAATCACAGCTACTTTCCTCATTTTAAATCAGGTACAGTTCTTTTCTCTTTATCCAAAAACTGTTCAGTTAACACTCAGGATTCCAAGAAAACGGGGTTACTTACCTGTCACAGGAGTTCTCCGTGGACAGCAGGATAAGTCAGCCACACCTGGTGACGTCCTTCGGGCAGCGCCGATATGGAAGTGCTCTCCAGAGCTCAGAAAGGTAAACCTTTCTGAGCATGCCCAGGTAGCCCACCTTACCGCTCTACCCCCTAGCCCAGCCAGTGAGTTCCAAGCTAGTTGCCTCAGCTAGGGAGCGGTCCGGCGTGGCCTCCTCCAGGGGAGGTGGGTGGGATTGTGTGTCTGACTTATCCTGCTGTCCACAGAGCACTCCTGTTACAGGTAAGTAACCCCTTTTGTTCTCCATGGACTAGCAGGATTGCATCCGCCACACCTGGTGTCTCCCTAGCTGCAGAGCAGGCTGCTGGGAGGAGGCCAGAGTACCGAGTATATCCAGAGACCCTGTACCCAGTTTTAGACCACGAGATTGCTCGTTTATTAGCATCAAGACCGTTGAACCTTGGCAATTGCATAAGTGCACAAGCGCAAACAGTACAGACAGTGTCCTAAGCGGTGCAAAACAATGCAGACAGTGCAATTAGAGGCAAACAGTGCAGATAGTGCAACCAGTGTAAACAGTGCAAACAGAGCAAACATTGGCAACTAGTAACGTATGGCAGAAGCCTGGCAGGCTAGGTACAATGCGTTGGCTACGTCCCGGTTACTCAGTCGGCCCGTACTGGGTCCAGTAGCAGTAGAGTGAGTGACGGCTACGCCGATGGCCAGTTTCCCCCTGAGGCCCGAGGATCCAGGCAGTAGTTGTCTTTGGAACTGTTTGCGGGCGGGGAGACCAAAGGCCGCTCTGAGCAGACCTCAGTCACTGGGACATCGCGGAGGTTAGCGATTGAGGGATTGCAGCCGCTCTGAGCTGGTGAGGGCCCACTCGCAGTTGGTCCCCGGTGCGTGATGGGTCGAGGCAACAGGAGTATGACCAGTGCCGTAATCCAGTGTGAGAAGGGTCCTAGCTCTATTGACGGGTTTTGGCCGGGTCTGTTCGGGTCGAAACTGGGTTCGGCCTTGGGGGTCCCTGATGGTTTGTTTTTGTCCCCCTCTCTGTAGATAGGTCCGGAGGGCCCGGAGACGTCATGGGTGTGCAGGGGCGTCGCTCCTACATCCAAGGACAGGAGGTGGCCGGAAATAATGAATGAAGTTCAATGGGAAACTGGTTGAACATGAAAGACCGAGGACACCTTTGGCACAAACTTCGGATGGGTACGCAGGGCTGCGTGGTTCATGGTGCAGCGTGCGTATAGGGAGGGTGTGCTACGAGACCGTGTACTCGCCTGATCCTCCTTGCCGAAGTGATGGCCACGAGAAATAGGTTTTCCAGGAAACGAAATTTCATGTCTGCTGATAGGATGCGGCTCGAAGGGCGCCTGTGTCAAGCGCTGGATAGGACAAGTGGTGAGATCCCAAGGCGGCAAGCCGGACGCCTGATCGGGGGTTTCAGATTTGACAGGCCTTTCATAAGGCGTGCAGTGAGGGGCAGGGCCCCAATAGAATTGGCCCCCGCAGGGGCGCATGGAAGCCGCTATTTGGCGGAAGGGAGGTGGACTCAGATGGATGGTGGTGAAGTCCCGAGGCTAGCACAGTGAATTGAGGTACTGCAATACGCTGGGAAAGTGGGTCATGTGGTGGGCTCGCGGCCTTTGTGCTGCACACCATATGCTGAATCTCGTCCATTTGAGACCATAGGATTTTCTGGGTGAAGGCCTCCTGGCTGCAAGCACCACGTCCTGCACCTCAACAAGGTAGTTGGAGGTTGGCTTTAGCCCTGCCAGCTCAAACTCCATTGCAGTGAGAGATAGGGTTTTGAGTTTGTGGTGTCGTGGGTCTGCCGCCATTTCCTGGGGAAATTAGGTCCATGCCTGAGGGGCAGGCGCCTCGGGCCTCCTTTAGCTAGGCGCAGTAGCAGGGCAAACCACATCTGGCGCCGTCCATGTCGAGCAATCAAGGATGGCGTGGGCTCTGTCTTGGGCAATCCTTTTGTTAGTGTCGCGCGGGATGAGGGGGGTTGGTGGAAAGCGTACACCAGAGACCACTCCCCCCAGAATACGTCGAATGCCTATGCCCGCCACCGAGGCTCCTCTGCGGACGGGTGCCTGGATGCAGAATAGACGGCATTTTGGCTTTCTGTTCTGTGGTGAATAGGTCGCTGCTCGGCAACCCCCCAGTGCGCGGAAGAGACTTTCGTGAGACCTCTGGGAGAAGACTCCCACTCACACGTAGCGGCTGCCGTTGTCTGCTCAGGCTTGTCCGCCAAGATGTTCAGGTCCCCTGTAGATAGGAGGCCCTGATGAGGCAATCCTTTTCCTTAGGGCCAGGGTCCATATCTGCAGCGCTTCCACCCTGCAGAGGATTGTGCGATGCGGTGCCCCCTTGCTTGTTGATGTAAAACATGGCCACCTGATTGTCCGTTTCCCTGGGTGGAGGATGGTTTTTTCCGGCCAACTGCGGGAGGAACGCTCCGTCATGTCGTATCTGATGGCCCTTAACTCGAGAGAGGATTGATTTGTAAGGTCCTCTCCTGCGGGGACCACTTCCCCTTGGGTTGTTGAACAGTCGAGTATGAGCCCCCCAGCACCCCAGCCCGATGTTTTGATGCATCCGTAGTGAGGGTCACTTGATGGAGTTCATGGGGATGGGAAATCCTTGCCCACTGAAATGGTTCATTGGTACCCAGTCCACGCCACCTGAGCTGTGGTACGGATTTGGGGAGTCATTGGGAGACTGATTGGAGAGGGTTTGATGGTGTTGGTTCCCACCCGTGTTTGTGCGCAGGTGCCAACTAGTAAGCGGCCGCATCTCAACCTTGCTGTAGGGCGGACTGATTTCGTGGGCTGACATGTGCCCCAAAAGGCGCAGTATGTGACCCTCTCCTGAGGCACTCGTTCGTCTTCGCGTCGCGTTGGATGGCCATGGTCTGTGATGGCGGCCATTCCTGCGGCTCGGGAAGGTAGGCCTTTTCGAGGACTTTGGTGTCCATCACAGCTCACAATGAACTCTAGCCTTTGGGAAGGCGTGATATGTGACTTGTTGACATTTGATGACAAAGCCCAGGGACGATAGTTAGCTTCGTGGTAGTCTGCAAGGCCGTCTGTAGCCCTGAGGCGGAGGGGGCTGTTAGTAGCCCGTCGTCGAGGTATGGGAAAACTGAAATGTTCCTCTTTCGTAGGTGCGCTGCTGTCCCGGCCACACACTGCTCGTGAAAACTCGTGGTGCAGGATTCTGGGGGTGGGGGGGCAAAACCCCCCCCCCCCCCCGCCATGGGCGGCATCGGCCACGAACCTGTCGTGAAAACTCGTGGTGCAGGAGACAGACCGAAGGGGAGGACTCTGTATTGGTAGTGCTGTCCCTAGTACATGGAAGCGTAGGTACTTCCTGTGCGATTTGTGGATGCGGATGTGAGTGTATGCATCCTGCAGTCCAGGGACACCATCCAGTTGCCAGTCTGGATCAGGGGGAGGATGGTGTTTAGGGAATACATCCTGAACTTCTCCTTGTGGATGAACATGTTGAGTCGTCGGCGGTCCAGGATGGGGCGGAAGCCGCCTGTCTTTTTGGGAATGAGGAAATACCTGGAGTAAAAACCAGAGTTCCTTTTGGCTGGGGGTACCTCCTCTATGGCTCGAGAGTCCGCAGGTGTAGCAGTTCTGCGGCCATGGCAAGGCAGAGGTGTGGGTGGATTGTCGCTGGCGGGGCGGCTGGTCTGGTGAGGTGGAGCCACGAAGCGTATACGGTAGCCGTCTTGGATGATCTGTAGACCCAGGAGTCCGAGGAGATCCTTCGCAACTCTTGAAGTAAGTATGTCAGGCCACCCCCAATCCTGTGGGTTGCCTGTGCTCTGGCGTCAAAAGGAGGGCCTGGGCCCGCTTTTGTTGGAGGGCGCGTTGCTGTTCTTCTTTTGCTTCCGGTCCCTCTGGGTGTTGCGCTGCTGTGAGCGGCCGTGATAAGCGTTGTTCTTATACGTGCTGCTCTGCCATTTCCGACTGGAGGTAACCTCTTGTTGGAAGGGTAGTATGGTTTCCTCTGGAAGCTGCTTTTCTGAGTGCCGCTGGGGCTCTCGAAACCATCCTCCGCCAAGGTCTGTAATGTGGTGCAATGTTCTTTCCTATCGTTCACTGTAATCCTTGACCTTGTCCCCAAAGAGTGACTCGCCGAGCAGGGTGCACAGCGATCCTGTCGTGGGTGTCGTCGTGCAGGCCGGAGGCCCTCAGCCATGCCCATCGTCTTGCTGAAATGGCTGTGCCAGCAGTCCTCAGCGCTGTGTCGAAAGAGTCGAAGGTAGTGCTGGTAAGGTGTTTGCTGCACTCAGACATATCCGTCAGTGCACTGGATACCAAGGTTTGAGATTCCCTCGGGAGGATGCTAAGGCGGCCTTGAGGTTCGCCATGCATGCGTCCTGAAAGAGGACCTGTTGAAACTGATGTGCCGCTATTTTGGCATTAAGCATAGCTCCTTGGAAAACTTTCTTTCCGATGTCGTCAAGGAGCTTGTGGTCCGCGACCGGGCGGGCTGTTGGCATGTGTGCGTGAGGATTTAATGCGCTTGAGAGCTGAAGACAACCACAATGGATTGATGAGGCAATTGTGCCGAGGAAAATCCCGGTACAGGCTGCACTTGGTACTTAGTCTCGCGCCTCCTGGAAAGGGACGTCCGGACGAAGGGGTCTGCCATAGCCTTAGATGGTTGTCCTGAAGTGTCTGGTGAATAGGCAGCAGAAAGGCGTTTTGGGGGTTGCGAGGTATTTCAAAACCTCCGGGTTGACTGGTTCCTTTCTATCATCCTGGCCCCTTAGGGTTAGGGTGGAGGCAAGCTTGTCCAGGAACTTCGGATAAGTGAGAGCCTCGGAAGTGATCCAGGGTGGAGAGTTCGTGGCTCGCAGATCCACAATGGCTGCCTCGAGATCGTGTTCCTCCTCATGTCGGCCGGGAACAGGTTATTGGGGGGGCCCGTTGCCTGGAGTTGAAGGCCAGATATCCCTGATGTGTGGGTCTGCTGGAATGTCCGCTGTCTGAGATAGCACGAGCGGGGGGCTGGCTGTGGATGTGGATTGCTTAACCATTTGGGATAGCAGGGCTCAGAATGGCTGCGGAACTGGACCCGTATCTACTCCGGTGTCTCTGTCGGGGCTGGAGGAGCTAGAGGAACTCACGTGTCTGCTCCTGCCCTTTCCTCGGCATCGTAAGCGGTGGCTGCACTTTGATCCTCGCGTCTGGCGGTTGGAAGAGCTGCTGCTGCTGGAACTGTGACAATTTTTCCTTTTGTTCCTGCTGCGCTTTGGGCTCGCTGCTGCCTCTGATGGTCCGAAGAACTGCTGCTCGTGGAGCTGTCATCGCGGGTCCGGTCTCGCCCCCCACGAGTGGATCCCTGAGAGGGCAGCTGCTGTGGCTGTCAACATGGCACGCGGGGATCCGGCGGCGCCGAGCAGGTTAGACGGCGCCGACCTGGCTCGCTGAATGCTGCTTCAGAGCGGAGAGGGAGGTCCATGGGTGGGGCCCTTGAAGGACCGGCGCCGACGTGATCCCGCCCCCCCGCGCGCCTCAGAAGGCTGTGTAGAGGGCATGTTCCTGGAGTGGGCGGGGTTGGAGGACTGAAGCCCCAATGTGGAGGACCGAAGCCGTCCGCCATCTTTGTGAACCACATGGCTTCCTGAGTTTCGTTCCGCGTTGTGTAAAAATTCCCTTGAAGAGAGCAATGAAGCGGGGGACAGAAAAGGAGGGCGGAAGTCCTGCCAGGAAGGCCTCAGCACCGCGGCAGTGGATGGAGGCCGCAATGGGCACGTCCAGAGGCCGGGACAAGTCGCGGGGAGATCACTGTGAGCTGGCGTTGGAGCCTGAGGGGGCACAGGACCGTGGCTGTAGCCAGAGCATGCAGAGAAGGATTAGCAGAGGTACTTGCGTTTCCCAAAAGGTAGTCCTTGAGATTGTGGCTTCTGAGTTTAAGAGCTCTAGGGGACATTCTCCCACAGTGCTCACAGTCCTTCACGCTGTGCTCGGAGCCCAGGCAACGCAGGCAGACATCGTGTGAGTCGGTGATACTCATCTTCTTTTTGCATTGATGACACTTTTTAAATCAGGTTTTGTCATGTCTGAGTAGTAGGATTTTCGTAATGTGATAAGATGGAGAGCAGGGTCCGTCTTGCTGGCAAGCGGAAGGAAGAATACTGGCTGGGCTAGGGGGCGGAGCGGTAAGGTGGGCTACCTGGGCATGCTCAGAAAGGTTTACCTTTCTGAGCTCTGGAGAGCACTTCCGTATCGGCGCCGCCCGAAGGACGTCACCAGGTGTGGCGACGCAATCCTGCTAGTCCATGGAGAATGTTCTTTACTTCAAATGAAAGCTTTTTTATTTCTCTTCTAGCTAAAGAAACAGGCTATGCAAAGACTTCCCTTCATAGTCTTTCTTCTAGCACATGTGAAAACTTCCCTTCTTACAATAAGAACAATCCATTGGTGTTACATCACGCTCAATTTCTGGCACACACAAATCTACTTGCATATCTTCCTGTATTGCAAGTTGTCTATCCCTCTCTGGACTTTCAATAGCAGATTCAAGCTTACTGTTTGGAAGAAGCTTCTGGAGTTTCCCTTACAAGCTGCTCTCCTGGAGAAGGATTAGCTATGCTTTGAGAATAAGCTCCTCTATCCTGAAACAGTTGCCTTAGCTTTTCAATTAGGTTCAGGTCTGTCTCACTGCCCTTTGCTGGGTTCTGGTTATCAGCATTAGTAATAGCTTTCACCCACCTTCTGGCAGCTCGGGTTCCTGGAGCACTCTGCTCTGCACTCTTTCTCTTTCTCAGTTCATTAGCAACGTCCTCAGCTAAGCTCCTGCTGGACTCTGAAGAAGACACACCTTTTACAAAAGGATTGCTTCCTTTCTCCTAGACAAGTAGGATGAGTCAGCCACACTTGGTGACGTCATCCGACGGCGCCGAGACAGAAGTATTCTCCATAGCTCAGAAAGGCTTTGCCCTTCTGAGCATGAGCCAACTGGCCCAACCCCCCCGGCTCGCCCTAGCTAGCCAGTTTCAGTTCTTCCGCCTTGCCAGCAAGACGGACCTTTCTACTCTCCAACTGAAATGACCAAAAGAAGAAAAATTCTACCTCTTCCTTACCTATTTGTTAAAACTTTTCTAATGTTCTTTTCCATCCTTCCTTTGTTTCTGACCTGGAAGCCCATGCCCTGCTCACATCTCAGCTACTCCTGCAGCCGTAGCCTCTGCCGCTCGGGATGCGCCTTAAAGGCCTCCATCCCCAGCAGCAAGCCCAGCTCCCAATAGCGTCGACCCACCTTGGATCTGCAGACGCTTGGACTCACCTCTTAGTCCGGACTTGCATGCAGCCGCTGCCAATGCTGTCTCTGATACAAAAGAAAACTCCTGCTTCAGGATGAGCAATGATACAAGAGCAAAGCAGAGGTTCCCAAAAGAAAGGGAGCTGGGAAAAGAAGTTACACCGCTCCCAGGCAGCAGTAACCCGTGGCAGCCCAGGACGTGCCTAACAAGGTCTCCGTCCCCGGCCAGCCTTCTGCCTCTATCTTCTCCATGGCAGACGCTAGGATCCCAGTGAAATGGGCTTGGAGAAGGAGAAGGATTCTCCGCCTCCATCCCCAGCTGCAAGCCTCCGGTGGACAGCCCTACTCCCTGTGACATCGGCTCTTTCTCCATTGCACCTCTCCGAGTCTGCTCTTCGGCGCATCAGAGTCTTCAAAGTGCCTCTAGTCCTGCTTGTCCTGGCGGTTCTGAGGTGCCTTCCAGCATCCCCAATTTGGCCGGCCACGAGGCTCTCATGGCGGCGGCCATTTTTGTCAGATTGCATCACAGGCCCGGCTCCTCCCCCTGAGGCGCCATTGGTCGGCGCCGATCCTATCATCTTGGGAGGAGGAGCCGTGCGCAGAGGGCACTTCCATCGCCGATGGCCCTGTTCGGCGCAGTGGCGTTAGCGAGGTCAGCGTGTACGCGTCGACAAGGACAGCACCGACACTCCGGGCTCTGGCAACGTAAATGGCAGCAGCAGCAGCAGCCTGCTGCTTTACCCTACAGATCGCCACCAAGCATCTCGGCTCGACGGGCCTAGCAAATCTTCAAAACGTTTACCTACTTCTCCAGCGCCGATGGGGAGCGCCTCGGATTCCTCGATGAACTGCTGCATGGCGCCGTTAAGCGCTGCCTCGGCGCCGAGATACCTTCCCGGAGGGCGCAGAACAGTCAGAGCCATGTTTTCCGAAAGTGACATCAGCAGCAAGTTGAACGACATCACCACATTGAACTCCACCCCCTGGTGGTGCTACTGGCTGGTGCCATGAACAACAGGAGCAGCACCGGCGGCACGGAGGTACATCGAGGAGCTCTGCCCCTCGTTCCCCAGCGAGGGTGTAAAGTGGCCCGAATGCAGTTTCTGCGCTTCTCCAGGAGTGGAGTCACATCAAGACCATGTAGGCTCCACTACTCTGCAGCGTACCCTCTCTCACGGTTGCTACCCTCAGTTTCTGCTCCGGGATGCTAAAGTGGGCTTCTGAGGGGCCGGAGAGCTGGTGGTTGTCTGCACCGCCCTGCTCCAAGGAAAATAAGGGCACACCTGACCACTGTTCCCTCTAAGCTGTGCGTGTGTGCGCGCGCACACACCTCGCTGAACGAGCGCACATACTTTACAACAGAGCGCACAAAAATTACGGCTCTGATTCTGATAGAAAACAACACAGACGTCTTAAAATTTAAAAGTTAGGATTGTAATTACTAGAAATTTCCCGCTTCATTTAGTAATCGTCTATTTTCATTTAATTTGATTAAAATCAATGTGGTGTACATACTGTATTCTGACGTGTAGTCAAATTTTAAAGTATATAACTCCGAGTGTCGTTATGTGGCGCACAAAAATTTAACCTTCCTTCAAAAGCTGCACACAGCTGATATTTTATGCGCACACAGCCTACAGAAAATTAGAGGGAACATTGCACCTGACCCTGCTGGTGCGCTGAATCACGAGGGTACTTCAAAAATCCACTTCCTTAACCCCACCTGAGAGGGGATCCAAGAAGGGACTCTGTCACTTGTTATCCTGCAAGGCATATCCTTATCCTTTGAAGCCTGAAGTTGGCTGCTGGGCTTGTGCTGCGATAGACTTGTGCTAAGGAAGCTCCTCGCCATGCTGCTTTCTGTTGCCCTCCTCCTCATCAGTCCCATTAAAGCATCTGGCCGTGTCCAGGCCCTGGCTTTTTGGTCTAGGGGAATATTTCTCGCTTCGGCTGTGAGAGGTCCAGGGTTCAACTCCCAGACGAGCCCCTGCACGCCCCCTCTACCCCGAATTATCGGGTCTCATACCTGAACCCGCGCCAGGAGGAAATAAGGTTCTCCCTTAAATTGCTGGCACTGCAGGTTACTAACCCAACAACAGCAAACTATAGCCCTGCATGAGGAGATGGCCATGTGCCCTCAGTGGCACCCGGAGCTTCAGATCAACACCTGGCACCCGCCACCTGCAGACTCTCTTGGGCGCAAGGGAAGCCCAAGGTGGAGTCCGGGGAGTCCTTGGTCCAATCTTCAACCCTAGGAGCCTTAAGAAGTCTCTTTAGCCCTTAAGTTTCCCACAAAAGCTCCACCAGACCCTGCTCCTTCGAACATGCCCACTGTGATGGTGAGCCCGGCCTCAAGCCTCGCTCTACCAGCTTGCCCCTTGATACTGGGAATAGGTTTCCTAGACAATGTGCAGGGATTCAGAGGCCCTCCCTGCATCGTGCTCCCGATTCTTACTGTAGCATTCCATCGCTGCTGCACCCAGAAGACTTGGCATCGCAACGGTGAGTGCTGGAGGGCAAGGTTACTTAAGGTGGCCACTGTCCTGTGCTGGTACGGTTTGGTTGGAGCTCAAACCAACACAGCCCAGGGCGCACAATGTTCTGCTCTGAATGGAGCAATACATCCCAACCTTACAAGGTAGCCGCCTAGTATGGTTTGATCCATACACTACCACCCCTAGATCAGGTGGGTGACAGCAGCAGGTAGTAAGGGCAGCCGGCAACCAGTCTCTTTTTGGGGTAAGACAATGGGTGTTGTCCAAGAAGAAAGTGGCTACTCCGCGGTACAGTAAATAGAGATCTGAGGCCGGAACACCTGAGGCGAGAATCGCCTCCAACATCAGGCTGGCGACCTGCCTTCCAGTCTCTTTGACTCAACAGCACCTCAGACTACGCAGAACTGTTCTTGCTGTCAATGGACAACCGTCCGGACTACCTCAAACTCTCGTTCCAAGGCAGCATCATTGACAATGTATTCAGCATCCCACTCCATGGGATCAGACAAAAAGGGGGTTCATGGATGGTCAAAGGTCCATGCTGCACACCTGTGCTCCTTGTGGCTGCAACTCACCCCCACACTGTGCCATCGTGGGAGGTCCAGGTAATGATCCAGCAAACCATGCCTATCCCCTCCTTGGCCCCGGATGAAAGCCTCATATTGACTGGATCATGTCGAAGCAAACATCAGCACCACAGTCCCCAAGGCAATCCCCCCCACAACACTGGAGGGACATCATCATCTTCATGACACGGGGCACATCCCCAACCCTGCCGTGGTTACAATGTAGTACACTATTCACACCCGCTGTGTCTTGGACAAGAGCCACAGATTCAACTGGATCTTGTGGTACACGTCTCTACCTGACACCATGGCCTAGCGTGTGAGGCCTGCATCTCTGGCAAAACAGGCAACTGCCAATGCCGGTGACATAACCAAGACTCCCTGGCTGCACTCTGGCCTCCAGAAAGGGGAAGCTCCACTCTGTCCACCAGAAGTGGTAGCAACGGACTACCATCATGACGCCCCGGCAGTGCGACGCCTATACACAACACTAGACAGGCACAGCGAGATCTGTGGCACTAGAGTCTAGGAGACCCGTGGCACTACAACCTAGATCACTGTTGGCATGTCTGTAGGATGGCAGGCCTGACACCAGTAGGGGGATCACCAGTCTAGGGATCCTCCTCTTTATGAACAATCAAAGGGCTGCACTGAAGGGCAGGTACATTAAAAAAAAAAAAAAAAATTCACAGGTCCAAGACCTGACTGCAGGTCTGTTTTGGGGTTGACACACATCGGGAGATTGCTGCGACTGCTCTGCAACAAGGCGGTCATAGACCCGAACCTGCACGCAAGGCAAACAAGTTTCCCCACTCCTGCAGAAAGACCCTAAAACCTGGACTTGGACTTTACCCCTCTGAGCCCAGCCTTACCCACTGCCAACCAGTACCCACCCACAGCAGTGCCACCAAAAGGTGCCCTCACGCTGGGACCCAGGGAAAGCTGCCAGCCAGACTCTGCTCTTGGACGAACCGCAGATAGGAACTGAACCCTGGGCCACCTTTTTCCTTCTTACATCGGCCGGCGGACCACTAATCAACCTGCCCACCATGTAGGGACCACGAAAGGCAACAGCTTGGAATGGTCGGAGCCCAGGCCATCTTCATCATGCCCTAGCCGACACCAGTGCAATCCCCTAAAAATCTGGCCATACAGCCCCTGGACTACGAGAAACTCGAGAGCCTGAACCGGTTGGCAGGTGGTGACCTTACGTATGAACTCGTGCCTTGGCACCATCATCATACAAGTCCTACAGCACCTGGCACAAGTACCAGCAACCTTGTGATCGCAGCTTCCAACGACTGTGGTCAGCAGTCTCGCTACCACACTTCTCCCGTCCTTCAGCCAACTAATATGGTGAGCACCTCGAGAACTACCCTCTAGGACTACCCTTACCACAGAGGTAGACCTCCAGTAAGGTTATCTGGGTGGCGGTCCAAAATGTTGATCCTGATGGCTGTAGATAGCAATCCAAACTGCTAGTCCTGATGACTGTGGATAGCGATCACCGCTAGTCCTGATGACTGCGGATAGTGATCCAAACCGCTAGTCCCAATGACACACTATACTTCCACGACCAAGCTACCATTGGGACCCCGGAGTCACATTAGCCAAGCTATCAGACAGCGGGATCCCTCCCTGGAGGAGCAATGAGCAGTAACACCATACTCCAAATCGCATCTCAGCCCTATGCAACTATATGCCCAGCACATATACATAACATTACACCAGCTACATGGGACACACCTCTTCATCGCGTGGGTCCCTAATAACCCGGCCTCACGGTCCCAAGAATTCCGCATACTCCTCCACCTCAGACAGGGGCACAAGCAAGGACTCAAGCCACGCCAAAGGCAAGCACAGGACTCTGACCGCACTAAAAGGTCCATCAGCAACCTGCGGCTGACAGGGCCACCTGGTTAACACTACACTGACCAAGACTACACGGACCAAGAACATGGTCACACACTGCCTAGCAGTCTCAATGTGGACATACCCGACCAGCCCATGGACTGACCCTTGGCCATTGCGGCATTAATGCTTCATTCACATCGCGCTTGTAGCACAGTCGATATTGATGCGGTTCCTATCCTTGCTCACAGTGTCCACCCCTTCTCTGGGGCGGTCTTAATACTCTACTTTGCATCACTCTTGTAGTGCTTCTGATATTGATCACCGCTACTGTTCGATGGGGCCCCATGTCTGCTCTGCCCATTTAGACCGTACACTCTTGTATTACTGCCACGGCACATGCACGCATTGGGACGGCAGGTTAGACGTTCATTGCTACTACATGCCTCTTCCCATTGGCACTTGCCCACTCCACTTCTCATGGGCGCCACCCATTATCACTGCATGCTGCAACGCGGTACTGCACGTTGCACGTTCTCTACCGCCCCACTGCAACTCTGTACTGCATGTTCATGTTTGGCACCGCCACCAGGCGCACTATGGGTTGTCCTTACTAACAGTGATATTGCAAACTGTTCCAGGGTACACCAATAGAATCGGTAAAGTGTCACCCTGCTCCCGATCTGTCCCTCGGCTACCCCTTCCACCACATCTCTTGGTAGCTTGGGAGGCACCAAGTGTGGCTGACTCATCCTGTTTGTCCTAGGAAAAAGTGATGTTACTTACCTGTAACAGAGGTTCTCCGGGGACAGCAGGATAAGTCAGCCACACATTCCCACCCTCCTCCCCTGTGAAGGGGTCAGCCTCTGATGGGTGCCCGCCTCCTAGCATCAAAGGCTCAGCTAGTGACGAACTGGCTAGCTAGGGGCGGGCCGGGGGGGGGGGCCAGTTGGCTCATGCTCAGAAGGGCAAAGCCTTTCTGAGCTATGGAGAGTACTTCCATCTCGGGGCCGTCAGATGATGTCACCAAGTGTGGCTGACTTATCCTGCTGTCCACGGAGAACCTCTATTACAGGTAAGTAACATCACTTTATTGCTGGAACCAAATTTCCCCGTGGAGTAAAACCTTCCACGCCTCCCTTCTCTGAGCTTCCTTAAACCAGGTTTCTCCTTTGAACCCTCTGGCTTCAATGCTCCCTCTGAACACGATTCTGGCTACGAGCTTCCTGCTCTCCCTGAGCCTTCTGTCCACTCTGACCTCCCAGCTCTCTCTGAACCTTCTGGAGGTTCTGAACCTTCAGCTCCCTTTGCTCCTTCAGATTCCTTTGCTCCTCCAGATTCTCCAGATCCCTTTGACTTCAGTGACGCAGGTTTAAAAAAGTGCTTTCCAGCCACCACACCCTGCTCTCTGCACACGTGTTTGTTATCAGAGCTCAAACCTGTCCCTACGTTAGGGCTTGGGCGGGGCTCTGCCTCAGCTAAAGCATGCTTCTCTAGTTTGTTTGTAGTTTGAGCTTTGCCTTTCTCCTGTCTTAAAGGTGTAGTCCCTATTTTCCTCTATTTCCATTTGCTCACTACAGCTGACATTGTCACACATTCCCCCCTTAAGATATTACAGGCTGGGGTGACACCCTCAGCGCAGCTCATAATTCTTGCTGGAATGGTGATGTTGCTCTTTTCTTTCTGTATTCCAGGGTTTATCGTGGCAAAATGCGCTAATGCTACCCTCTCATGCCAAGGCCTTAATACATTTACGTGGTAAACTTGTCGTTGTCCCCTCCTATTTTCTACCAAATAGGACACAGGGCCTACCTGTTTAACCACTCTAAAGGGCCCTTTCCATTGTCTCTCAAACTTCGGTGCAGCTCCTGCCACCATTACAATTACGTTCTCGCCTATAACTAACTGGCGAGACTTTATTACGGTCATAATACCTTTTCTGTCTTTGCTGACTGGCCTTTAAATTCTCCTCCGCCACTTGGGAAGTTCGAGTCAGTCGGCCTCTTAAGTCCCTCAAAAACTGGGGTACCCCTATCTCTTCCATTCCAGGTTCTACCCACTGTTCACGCAGGATATCTTGAATACCTCTTGGGGGTCGCCCATACATCAATTCGTACAGTGAGGTGCCTAAGGATGCTTGCTTTCGCTCCCTACAAGCGTATAAGACGAAAGGAAGCATGGTGTCCCACTCCGTCATCTTACCATCTAATGCCCGTCTCGGCATTTTCTTCAATGTCTGATTCTGCCTCTCCACTAGTCCATTCGACTGCGGATGGTAGGCGGCGGTCTTTACATGTCTGATTCCAAAGGCGTCCCAGACCTGGGCTAAATATTTGGACATAAAATTACTGCCCCTGTCGGTCAACACCTCTCGAGGGAATCCTACCTCGCAAAACAGTTTTATGACTTCTGCTGCCACTGTTTTCACAGATATGCCACGTAGGGGAATGGCCCACGGAAATCTCGTGGCTTGGTCCACTACGACCAACATATACTGAAACCCGCGGGGCGTCCTTATCAGGGGGCCCACAATGTCCATGGCTACGTGGTGAATAGGTTCAGAAATTACAGGTATAGGTAGCATGGGTACTTCCGTTGGCCGAACTGAGGTAACCCATCAAGACGGACAGGACTCACAAAACCTAGCAGTTTCCCTAAACACACCTGGCCAGTAAAAACAAGCTAAAACCTGGTCCAGTGTTCTCTGTATTCCTTTATGCGCCCCTATTGGGTGATCATGGGCGAGTCTTAAGACTAGAGTCTTAAACGTTGTAGGCACTACTAACTGTTTACATTTGTTCCCCGTACTTGGATCCAAACTTTCCCTATACAAAATTCCCCCATCTAAAAGAAACCTTGGAAGGGTATCCCTCTCACTTTGGGCATACTTAAAGGCCTGCGTAAGAGCGGGATCTGCCTGCTGCTCTTTGGGAAAAGATGGGAATTTGTCTACTACCTCTGCTGGTACCCACGGCAACTCCTGCCCGGCCTGTACCTCAGCTTTACTTTGGAATCGGGTCCGCCGCTCTCGGCGTTTCTCCCTTTTCCCCTTCATATTCTTAATCATCGGGGTAGTTATTAAATCATCATGGGATGGAAGATCCTCTAACCCTCTCTCCGGAGATTCTTCCTCCCTCTCTAGAGACTTCGACTGGGCTCTCGTAGAAATCATATCTTCCTTTGGTTGCAAACCCTGTGCTAAACCTTTCTGGAATTGGGGCCAGTCCCTCCCTAAGTCCTATGGCAATCTGGGCACTACTGCGACGGGGATCTTCCTTTCCACTCCTAATCCTTTGATTAAGACTCTGTACAGGGATAAGAAGATGCTGCCCCGTGAATGCACCTAATTTTCACAACTCCCTGTTGGCTTGGGACTGCCTTATCCTGGGATGCGATTTGTTGCCAAAGCTTCCTAGACATCATGCTTTGGTCTGAACCGGAATCTAGCAAAGCGTTTGCAACAACACCCTGCACTACTACTGAAAGGAGAAAACCTCCCCTGGCTACTTTCGTGTTTTCGGTTACCAGTGCTGTCTTCGCTCTACATTCTTTCTGTAGGTGACTCTCGCTTCCACACTTGAAGCATTTTCTTTTTACACATTTGTTCTTAAACATAGACCTGCATACATTGGCAACATTATCCTTTGGCCTTTCCTTGCTTTCTGATAAAACTTGCATTGCCTTCCCAGAAGCACTGCCTCTTTCTTGAGCAGCTAACTCTGCTTCCATGAAACGCTCCGTGAGCAAGGTTGCTTCTTGGGTGTTTTGGCAATTTTGCAATATCAGGAAGCTACATACATCTGGCGGAACTGCGGCCATAAACTGTTCCAATATGATGCTATCAACTACAGACTCCACCGTCTTTCCCTCCAGTGCTAGCCATTTTATCACCAGAATTTTCACCCGCTGGCATAAAGCTCTTGGTGTTTCACCGGGTCTCAACCTCATACTTCTTAATAAGCGTTGATACACCAAGGGAGTTAACCCTAACCGGTCCCTAATAGCTTTTTTCAGCTCCTCATAATTGTTTGCGAGGGCCGCTGGCATGGCCCTGTATGCTGCCAGTGCCTCACCAGTGAGGGATGTGGCCAAGCGCACAGCCCATTGGTCCTTTGGCCATCCAATTATGTGGGCTACACGGTCAAAGGCTTCCAAGAAGTCGTCTATATCGTCCTTATCTGTTAACTGGTCAAAGCTAAATGACCCACTGGGCGATAGTCCAAGTGCACCAGCAGGAAACAGTCCTGTTGAACCTGGTGGGGTTGCGGTCGGATCAAGCTCGCTCTTCAGACTTGTCATCACCGCCTCCATCAGCTCTAACAGTGGTTTCTGCTGGGCTTGCATACACGCTGCTGATCGCTCTTGAACTTCTAGAGACAGCTCTCTCTGCCTATCGAACTGGTTCGCCATCCATTTAAGGATCTCCTGGGCCTCCATGGTCATCCTGCTCTGTGAAGACAAAAACAACAGGAAACACCACCCAAGTGCGATACCACACTACTCAATGCAGTATTCCTCTTTTCCTTTCCCCGGTCAAAGCACTACTCCCTGCACTAGTATCCTTCAATAACCCCAGTTAGGTACGGGTTACCTGATACCAGTGTAGCTTCAGGCTTTACACACGATGGTCTCTACAATCCTTTCTGGAACTCAGCCTCAGTTCTGATGCGCTCCTCTGCACGGCTCCGCAGTGGCTTGTCTCCAGCGCAACTCCTAGATATGGAAATCCTTTTGCACATGCGTACAGCGAGGAAAATACGTACTACTACGCCATCTGTCACACTCCCCCTGCTGGCTAGGCCAATAGGCAGAAGGGTGGCCTCATTTGCCCTTAAGTAACGAGTCACTAGATTTTTCACTCACCAAGGAATTCTGGGAGTTGTAGTTCCTCACAGTTACTTGCAGACAAAGTAGTTGTAACCACTTGGTTTGTTTAAGGCAACAGAAAATTTTATTTTTGTTTTGGGTTCCCCTTTCGCATCAAATTCAAAACCCAAGGCAGTAAAGGATTATTCTCCAAAAGAAAAACTCAACAGGAACATAAAGCGTCTGGAACATCAGAACTTGGTAAAACCCTTCTTACACACAGTAGCTGTTCACAGCCCTTCTTCAGCAGTAACAAATCACAGCTACTTTCCTCATTTTAAATCAGGTACAGTTCTTTTCTCTTTATCCAAAAACTGTTCAGTTAACACTCAGGATTCCAAGAATGTTCTTTACTTCAAATGGAAGCTTTTTATTTCTCTTCTAGCTAAGAGAAACAGGCTATGCAAAGACTTCCCTTCACAGTCTTTCTTCTAGTGAGGCAGCCAGGGAGATAGCTGTGTGTAACCCTTCCCCCAAGCCATGAGATTTTACATAATGATCAGCTTGCTAAGAGAAGACATAGAGGCTTCAGTAGGCACCTCCCCCCAGGCCTGAGCTACAGTGAAACAGACCTGAGCACAATACCCTTTCGCCTAGAAACCAGCAGACCAGAGCATACCAGTTTGGACAGGTCACTCAGGAATGCTTTATGATAACCCACTCTTCCCCCCCAGGGGCTACTGACTGGTGGACATGGGATACCTGAGACAAATGAGAAGGTAGAATGACTTTTGAAAATGTACTGCATATAAGGCAATGTATGACGTCCTTCGGGGCCAGATCTTTGTGGAGGGTGCCGGCTCTCTGTCTGGGCCTGTGTGCACATTAAAGATCCTATTTGCATACTAGTCTGTCTGTTTTCTTTCTGTGGGTGATGTGAGAGAGACAGCATTTTCAGCTGTTTGGCTGCAACATTTTGGCACCCCTGGTGGGACAGGAATTAATTAAATAAAAGCCTCTCTCATCGCACCCACGGTGGGCAAACTTCTGCTCTTGCAGCATAGGGCCTCGACCGGTCCGGGACCGGCCCCCGGGTGATTAACGGTCCTTGGCGCCATGGGGCCCCTTGTGCTCCGGAAGGATACCTTGACTCGTCTGGTTAGTCGGTCCCGGCGGCTGACTACCCCGATTGAAATCCGGCTGGATAGACTGGCATTCAAACTTTCTCTGATCAGAGATCTGGTGAGTACTACCGCCTTACTGTTTTGGGTAGTTCTGTATTTCTGTATCTGGTATTTCTGTATCTGGTAAATTCTGTAAACCTGTAGCGGCTTGATCACCTGCACGAGTGGTCCGAGTAAGGACCCTGGGGGGGGGGGGGGTTCTGAAACCACTGCTCGTCCTGACTGTGCTGAGGGGGGGGGGGGGACATGGGAGGGTATATGTGTACCTGTTGTTGATGCGTTTCTGTTCCCCTTTTCCTCTTCCTTTGTTGTCCTGTGTGTGTTCAGTGCAACTGGGCTCTGTCTGCTTCTGTCTGTTCCTCGGATTTACACTGTAAATTGTGATTTGTAAATTGTGATTAGAGCATGGGGGTCCGGAGCCTCAAAAGGGAAGACACCTCTGCAGTGCATGCTCCGTAATTTTAAGTCTGTGTTTGGGGAGGATTATGGGGTTTTACTCTCTGCCTCTCGGTTATGTTTTTATGTGAGCGGGAGTGGCCAGCCTTAGTGAAGCAGTGGCCTCCCGAAGGGTCCACTGATCTACCTACTGTGTTTTTAGTTCATCAGATTGTAGTGAAGGAGCATCCGGACCAGTTTCCCTATATAGATTCATGGCTGGTCCGATTGCAGTGGTTGTTACAATTAATTGAGTACAGTCAGTTACAGATTTCTTTGTTCTTTGTCCCTCCTCTGTTGGGGCGGGGGTGGGTGGTGCAAGGTTTAGAGAGGATTCTGTAGATTCCAGCTCCGCTTCAGGTTCCCTACCCCACAGTGTTACACTCATACATACCCCTGGGTCCCATGGACTGAGTTCATCATCTGCTCAGGCCCCAATTGCTTTGTTTAATGCACATCCAGTTTCATTACTATGTTTCATGCATAATCAGTAGTCAACCAAATTTTGATCATACCTCAGCAGTAAGTAAGGGGTACTTGAAACTGCTGAGACAGTTTGCATAACTACAGAAAGATACTGGGAGATCAGGGAGGAGTTCTTCTTCTAGCAGATGAATGGAGATCCATTAGAGAGGACAAAAAGAACAATTCACCCAGCCTCCAAACAATCCTCTTGTCATCAATTTTAATTGCAGAGTTTTGAGCTTCTAAAGCCATGGCGGGTGTCTCCCTTGAGCATCCTCAGAGGTCTGACCAGCAACTTGATTGTATACTATTAGCAAAGATGTATGGGGTGGAGAATATCTGTAGGGCAGAGCTCATGTGTGAAAATAGAAAGCATGATGCTTTTCAGAACTACCCAAGGGGGAGGGCTTACTGACATTTATCAAGAAAACCTCTTTATTCCAATCAGATAGGCTGCTAAATGTTTTAATCTACAAGTGCCCCTGGATGCTAGATCAAGAAAACAAGGCATGAAACTAAGGAAACTGTTTTTGTTTTACTTTGACCTTCAAGGTAGAGGTTGGGAGCTCTGACAGGACAGTGTGGCATTCTGAGCCAGTGGTTACCAGATTGCAACTTGAGAGTGATTTAAATCTTGAGTGAATGAGGGGGTGGTCCAGCTTGAATTTTATCTCTGGTACATATATTTGGTTTTGACTGCACATACAAAATTAAACAAGTAATACTTCTGCATGATATGCCATCTTTGACATTTTATTCTGCAGACAGTAAATGCTGTTTTGATGATTGCATTCTTTCCTGCTAGATACATTAAACTGCCTTGATCAACTGTATTCACTTTTCTGATACTACAATGATACCTTAAAATGATTTTAGTAAGACCTGTCTATTCCATATTGCTGTATTACTTTAAACATATAAAAAAGGTGCTTGCATTCCAGATATCCACCAATCTTTTTATGACAAAGTATCAGTTTCATGCTTGTTTTGAACTGTAAGATTCAAGGTAATTACTTTGCCTTGTTAAGCTCTGTGCTGATGAATGATGAACAGGACAGTAACATCATAGGTGCTATACTATTGGATTTTAGAATAAATTCACCTGTTTTTCTGTATTTGAATTTTACGCGTTGGTGTCCAGAGAAAAAGTGTACTTTGTTTTGAAAGTTTTTAAAATTTCAGTTTCAGGAGTACAGTATATTATAGCACTGTGAGATACAAATGTTTTTCTCTATACATTTGTACTTTGTTACCAAATATACTTGTAGCAGTACATTATGTAGAGGTCCAGTATACACAGCAATTATAAGATGAGTAAATATTTTTATTTATTTATTTTTTTTGCCACAATTTTTGAAAGAGGCTGATCTGAAATTGCTTTGTTCCCAAGTATATAGAGCACATTTAGCGGAAAGATGGAACTAAGTTCCCAGAAAATATGAGACTATTTGTAAAGTTGGTTACAAATAAAAACAATAACATTAACTTTAGTTGATTGGATAAAACTAAATCTTGCTTGTCCGCAATGATCCAGGAGAGGTTTGAGAAAATGAATGAGAGAGAGATGGAGGGGCAGAAGGTGAGGCGACAGCCTAGGAAAAAGGCAATAAACATGCTACTCCAAGTGTGATGATCTGGGCCACCAGAATTCTGACTGCTCTAAGACTCCTCGAGGACCCACAAGGCCTGAAGAATATGAACCTTGTATGTTTATGCCTCTGAAGAGACATGAATAGGCAGGGGAGAGTAGGCCAAGAAGAACCTGAGGAAGCATCGCCATGAGGCACAGCCACAAATGCCTTGCAGGCCAAGAAGAACCTGAAGTCGCCATGAGGCCCAACCACAAATGCCTTGTACCCTCTTAGGTCTCTCACCTCAAAAGAATCTCTTTTGACACCATAATTAATGAGTACGTTACACAAATCCTTGTGGACACTGCAGTTTCAAGATCAGTCCAAGTATTTTTTAAGTTTCCTACAGCACTCTCACTGGGAGCCAGGTATACGATAAACTCTAGTCATACATGAGAGATATGTTAGGAGCCATATTTCTTTCTATTGGAATTGATGTTATAAAATGTTGCAAAATAATAGTTTTATATTATAGATTGTTTAGACAGTTGCTATTTAGAATGAGCACCTATGCCAATTTAGAACTGCACCAATTAAGTTAGTTTACAACAATACTACGTTTCTAACAATTGTTTTAGCAGCCTTGCCAAATAAGGATACATTAGTATGGTATAAAACACATGAGAAGGACCTATGTATGTAGTTGGTGGAATGATACAAGTGGTGAAAAAGTGTTGGGAGGGATGAAGTGGTATATTAAGAGGAAAGACTCTGATGGACAGTAAACTGATGAAGGTAATTTAATGATGTGAAGTGATGTAACTGGCTAATGAATATATAAAAAAAAAAGAATGATGAGCACTTTATTCAACTATGCCGTCTCCAGAATCTTCAATTTAGGAAGTCATCTAAGCCCCAACACAATACTCAACAATTAGAAATAGACACCTGGAGACAGGCTAGGTGCACCTTGCATCCTGATGAGCTTTGGAAAAACCCACACTGACCATGTGGTACTTCCAGATGCTTTTTTTTTGCCTTACTTTTCCTCTGTATGTCCTGGCCAGGCATGCAGAAGCAAAGGGGGATAAATTGATGACAAATTCTCACAAAAATTGGTATAATTCTAAAAACTTGCCAAAATCACAGAACATGTGTGTGCAACTTGTCTGATCTGTAAGCATGTAAAGATCAGTCAAGGGCATAATGGAATATTTCCCACCAGCAAAGGAATCTCTGGTGATAGTGGATCAAGGAGTGGAAGGAGGATCCGCTGACTCCCCAGTGGCGAGGCCCGTATACCGTTCTGCTAGCCACCCCCATGGCCATCAAGGTAGCTGAGGTTGCTCCGTGGATTCATCACACCCGTGTCAAGGCCGCTGCACCAGAACCCGTTCCAGCCTGGACTGCTGTCACGATTCCAAACCAGCCCCTGTATCTGAAACTTAAAAAAGGACACTTCTACTCAAAGATTGATTTCGTTGAACAACTGACAGACTCTGTATTGCTTGTACTGCCTGAGACTGACCTACCTCACATTCTAGACCAGGATGAATAGAGGTGCCTTAGTTCTACTGTTACCCCTATCCTTCACTGTTCTCTCATCTCCACCCTCGACACCTTGGTAGAACGCAAGACGGCTACCTCTGTTATGGCCCTGACCCAATATACCCCTCTGTGGCTTGCCTCCAGTAATACTGCCCTCTACCGCCCCTGGCGGTTGAGGTCTCACTTAAAAAGGGGGGAGTGAGGCAGCCAGGGAGATAGCTGTGTGTAACCCTTCCCCAAGCCATGAGATTTTACATAATGATCAGCTTGCTAAGAGAAGACATAGAGGCTTCAGTAGGCACCTCCCCCCCAGGCCTGAGCTACAGTGAAACAGACCTGAGCACAATACCCTTTCACCTAGAAACCAGCAGACCAGAGCATACCAGTTTGGAAAGGTCACTCAGGAATGCTTTATGATAACCCACTCTTCCCCCCAGGGGCTACTGATTGGTGGACAAGGGATACCTGAGACGAATGAGAAGGTAGAATGACTTTTCAAAATGTACTGTATATAAGGCAATGTATGACGTCCTTTGGGGCCAGATCTTTGTGGAGGGTGCCGGCTCTCTGTCTGGGCCTGTGTGCACATTAAAGATCCTATTTGCATACTAGTCTGTCTGTTTTCTTTCTGTGGGTGATGTGAGAGAGAGAGCATTTTCAGCTGTTTGGCTGCAACACTAGCACATGTGAAAACTTCCCTTCTTACAATAAGAACAATCCATTGGTGTTACATCACACTCAATTTCTGGCACACACAAATCTACTTGCATATCTTCCTGTATTGCAAGTTGTCTATCCCTCTCTGGACTTTCAATAGCAGATTCAAGCTTACTGTTTGGAAGAAGCTTCTGGAGTTCCCTTACAAGCTGCTTTCCTGGAGAAGGATTAGCTATGCTTTGAGAATAAGCTCTTCTATCCTGAAACAGTTGCCTTAGCTTTTCAATTAGGTTCAGGTCTGTCTCACTGCCTTTGGCTGGGTTCTGGTTATCAGCATTTGTAATAGCTTTCACCCACCTTCTGGCAGCTCGGGTTCCTGGAGCACTCTGCTCTGCACTCTTTCTCAGTTCATTAGCAACGTCCTCAGCTAAGCTCCTGCTGGACTCTGAAGCAGACACACATTTTACAAAAGAATTGCTTTCTTTGTTGCTGGAACCAAATTTCCCCGTGGAGTAAAACCTTCCAGGCCTCCCTTCTCTGGGCTTCCTTAAACCAGGTTTCTCCTTTGAACCCTCTGGCTTCAGTGCTCCCTCTGAACATGATCCTGGCCATGAGCTTCCTGCTCTCCCTGAGCCTTCTGTCTACTCTGACCTCTCAGCTCTCCCTGGACCTTCTGGAGTCTCTGAACCTTCAGCTCCCTCAGATTCCTTTGCTCCTCCAGATTCTCCATATCCCTTTGACTTCAGTGACACAGGTTTAAAAAGGTGCTTTCCAGCCACCATACCCTGCTCTCTGCACACGTGTTTGTTATCAGAGCTCAAACCTGTCCCTACGTTAGGGCTTGGGCGGGGCTCTGCCTCAGCTAAAGCATGCTTCTCTAGTTTGTTTGTAGTTTGAGCTCTCTGGGAACTTTGCCTTTCTCCTGTCTTAAAGGTGTAGTCCCTATTTTCCTCTATTTCCATTTGCTCACTACAGCTCACATTGTCACAGTAAATAGGACCGTACCTAGCCCTGTGCAAGTGGTGCAGTCGCACAGGGCGCAAAGGCTTGGGGGGAACATTTCGGCTGTATGCTGTTGCCCTGCTGCCACTGGCAGGACAATAGCAGGCAGCCAAAATGTCCCATGACCTTTTGCAGCACTTTAAGCAGGTCTGGTCCCTCCCTTCTCCGACGCGATTTCACAGCAGGGAGGGACAGATCTGCTTAAAGTGCCAGTACCATTCAGATCGGGCACATGCTCTCCTCCTCCTCCCCATACCTCCGTCCAGCGCTGCCTGCTCTTTCCCTGTTGCCAGTGCTGCCATGAAAAAAACAGAGGGAGGCAGCAGCAGGGAAAGAGCAGGCAGTGCTGGATGGAGGTATGGGGGGAGAAGGGGGGAATGCGCCCAAGCTGCAAGTCGCACAGGGCACAATTGCAGCTTGTTACGGCCCTGTGTGCAAACATCTTGCATTTCCTCCATATAATCTAATTGGCTTTTTATTATTATTATTATTACTAAGCATTTATAAAGCGCTGCAAGATACGAAGCACTGTACAAACATAAAAAGAGACAGTCCTTGCCCGTTAGAGCTCACATTCTAGTCAAGACAAAATATGAAATAAATTAGATAATACAAATAACAATTAACAAGACAAGAACAAATGTTTATGGAGAGAACAAGAAGGGAAAAGTTAGGAACAAAAAGCAATAGTGAAGAAATGGGATTTCAATTTGGATTTGAAGATGGCCAGGGAGGAGGCTTGGCAGACAGAAACAGGTAGAGAATTCCAGGAAAAGGGTGCAGCCAGTTGAAAGGAGCGAAGTCTAGAATTAGCAGTATGAGTAAAAGGCATAGATAAACGAAGACAATTAGATGAGCAGAGTAGGCGAGAGTGGGTGTAGGTAGAGATGAGGGATGAAAGGTAATGAGGGGCAGAAGAATGAATACATTTATAGGTTAGAAGGAGGAGTTTGAGCTGGATACGGAAGCGGATGGGGATGGGGAGCCAGTAAAGTGACATGAGGAGAGGAGTAATGTGTGAAAAATGAGACTGACAGAAAATCAGACGAGCTGCAGAATTTTGAATAGACTGGAAAGAGGTGGTTAGCAGGGAGGCCAGCAAGGAGAAGGTTACAGTAATCAAGGCGGGAGGTGATTAAAGAGTGGACAATCAGTTTAGTAGTGTTATCAGAGAGAAAGGGGCAAATTTTGAAGATATTGTAAAGAAAGAAATGGCATGTTTTAGCAATGTTTTGGATATGTAAAGAGAAAGAGAGAGATGAGTCAAAGATAACACCAAGGTTTTGCCAAAGAGACAGGAAGGATAACAGAGTTATCCACAGAGATTGAGAAAGGGGAAGGAGGAGGGGAGGCATTAGGGGGAAAGACAAGGAGTTTAATTTTGGCCATGTTCAGCTTCAAGTGGCGGTAGGACATCCAGAAAGTGTCAGAGAGGCAGGCCGAGATCTTAGCTTGAATTTCAGGAGAGATGACAGGCGTAGAGAGGTAGATTTGAGAGTCGTCAGCATAGAGATGATAGTGAAAGCCATGGGAAGAGATAAGGGCAGCAAGGGATTGGGTATAGAGAGAGAAGAGGAGCGGACCTAAGACAGAACCTTGAGGTACACCCACAGGTAAAAGGGTAGAAGAGGAGGAGGAGCCACCGAAGTACACACTGAAAGAGCGGTGGGAGAGATAGAAGGAGAACCAAGAAAGTACAGAGCCTTTGAAACCGAGTGAAGACAGAGTGATAAGGAGAAGATTATGGTCAACACAAAGGCAGCAGAGAGATCCAGAAGAATGAGGACAGAATAAAAGCCTTTGGACTTAGCCAGAAACAAATCATTGGTGACTTTGGTAAGGCTTTTTGATTTGGTTCATTCTCTGATTGGATTTCTGAAAAAGCAATATTTAATATAGGGGGGCGCCATCTCATTCTTCGCCTCAGGCAGCAGATTGCCTTGAGCCGCCCCTGCCTGTGCCTCTAAAACTTGTAACAAATCCCATATGGCTTCCTCATGTTTCTCCAGTGTGTCTGTGCATAGCATAAGACCATTTACATATTGCCACAAGGTCACAGAGTTCCCTTCCCATCCCTCTCTAAAATTTTGCAGATCCTGACTCAAAACTCAGTTAAAAATTGAGGGACTCTCTACATACCCTTGTGGTAGTTGGGACTAGGCATACTGCTGTTCTTCGTATGCAAATGGAAATAATTCCTGCGAAGCCTTGGCTAAAGGCAATGTCCAAAAGGCATTGCTTAAATCCACCACAGAGAACCACTCATACAGGGGATTGTCACCCGTCCACGTTCCCACTGGATCTGGTACTACTGGGAACTCCACTACCACCATTTCATTCAACTTCCTCAAATCGTGAACCAACCTCCATTTACCATTCGGCTTACGTACTGGGCATATGGGAGTGTTATAGGGGCTCAGGGTGCAGTATAGAACTCCTTACTTCACCAATTCTTTTACCTGCTCTCTGATTCCCCTGCATGCTTCTGCTGACAGAGGATTCTGCTTCACCCTTGGCTCTTCACACCCCTCCTTAAGAATAATCGGCACTGCTTTTACCTCCCGATGTAATGCCACATCTAGATCGTTTGCGGCCCATACCTCCAGGGGGGCCTGATCCATAATCCTGGATCCTACCTCCCAGGATTTCTCAGATCCCAAACTGAACTAATGCCATTGATATGGAAAGTATTCATGTAGCTCCAGATCGGGAAAGAAATCCTCTTCCTTAACTGTTCCTGTTAAAAAGAATCCCTGTAAATGAAATTCTTCTCCTTCTATTTCCTCGCTCATCTCCACTTGGTGCTTCAAAAGCCACATCAGATCCTTTGAAGTTCTCCTCCCTCTCCGAAATACTACTGTTACTCACCACATGTCCTCACAGCTCTCTATAGATCCTTTTGCATAGACTGCTCCACATTTTTTCTTGATAATTAAGGGACAATACTTGAACCCGCTTAATCCCTGTCTCCCATCTCTCTGGGCCCTGCAAAAGTGACCGAATTATCTGGCGGCAAGGTTTTAAATTCACCACCTTATCTCCCCACACCTGAACTACCAACTGCTGCAAGTGTTCTACTGATTCCTTGTCTAAAATACATACTGGATTCTGTTCTTCCCACCGGTGTGCCTGGGGGGTTGTTAACTTCAGTGGCAACATAATTGGGCACAAAGTACATTGTATCTGGATATCAAATTTCCCCAACAAATCCCTTCCCAAAAGATTGGCCGGTGACTCTGGTGCATATAGGAGGGGGGCTACCACCTTAAATCCTTCTATCACAATTTCCAAAGGTTGGGTGTAAGTCAGACTTTTGGATTCCCCAGTAAATCCTACTGTTTTTAATTTCTTTTCTGATAAAAGGAATGGCCCCTCTCCTTCTGCCCCTATGGTGGACACAGTGGCTTCAGTGTCCAAAATGAACACTGTTTCCACATCCCCAACACTCGCCTTAATGTAAGGATTGGCTTTACCAATTTGTGCCACCAAGGGGTACTGTCCTAGTCAGTATTGCCTGCCTTGTCTCCCTCCATCACATTCCCTTCTAAAATGTCCTTGACGTCCACAGTTCCAGCATATGGGTCCTCATCTCATAGGTCCTCCTCGTCCCCTATCTCTGTTCATCCCACTACCAAGGCAGCAGCCCAGGATCCTCCACATTGTAATCTTCTGATCTTGTCTTGTAATCTTCTTGGTCTAGTCTCCGCTTGGTCCTGGGTTCATTTCACAGAGACAGTAAAGTAAGCATCACAAATAAGATAACCAAACAGGTGTGGCTTGGAAACAGGTCTTTATGTAGAAATAGGCTTATTACATAGTGAAGTAAGAGAGAATAGTCTATATGAAAGACTGTGTGTGCATGTGTGTGAGAGAGAGAGGCAAGCACATGTGGGTCAGAGCCTCGTAAGAAGAATAGGGAGAGAGAGAGAAGTGGGGGAAGGGTGAAGAGAAGTGATGGTCAGAGCCTCATGGCAAGGTGTGTCCGATGAATAGAGGAAGAGAGAGAAAGAGGGGGGAGGGGTGAAGAGAATTGATTATCAGAGCCTCCTGTCCTTCATGTCCGATGAATAGTGGAAGAGAGAGAGCAAGAGGAAGTGTTTCTGTCCTTTATAGTGAATTCTCTAGCACCTCCCTTTGAGGTCTGCTATTGTTTCTAGCAAGGAGGGGCTGCAGACCAATCTTCTCTAGCACCTCCTTTTGAGGTCTGCTATTCTTGATTTAGCAAGGAGGGGCTGCAGACCCATCTCAACAGGCTTGGAGACTTACATCAACAAGGGGTCAGAGTTAATCTCATCTTGTAAACTGCCCTATTACCTTTGGAGACTGAAATCACCAGAGTAACAAAGCTGCTTGAAAACCAAGGTCTGGGGAGCAGCCATGACACCTGAGTCATGCTGATGTATGCTGACATCTCCCACACCTTTTTTATTTTTATTTATTATTTGTGCCTGGAAATGGTGGAAGCAAACCTGTGGTACCTGTCCCAGCTGCCATTACATGATAGTAGAATCAAAACATGAAGAACACCTTAATCCCCATAGACAGTACCAATTTAATTTTTGTCGGGCATAAACCACAGGAGGAAGAGGGAAATTCCACTTGCTCCCACGCAGTACATGCCCCTTTTATTCGTTTTTATTCAAAATGGTTTTTTCGTTCCTTATTCGCAAAAGTATAAGAACCACACTTATCTGATCGATCACACATGACGTTCTTATACTTTTGCGAATAAGGAACGAAAAAACCATTTTGAATAAAAACGAATAAAAGGGGCATGTACTGCGTGGGAGCAAGTGGAATTTCCCTCTTCCTCCTGCGGTTTATGCCCGACAAAAATTAAATTGGTACTGTCTAAGGGGATTAAGGTGTTCTTCATGTTTTGATTCTACTTTGTTGGAATACCGGTTAGCTGGGTCTTGTATTTTGCTTGATTACATGATAGTAGGCAGCATGTCTAATACCTCCTGTATTAAATACCTTGCTATGTCTAGCAGGTCCCCTGTCCTGCACAGTACTGTCTCTAGTGTTCTAGAGATAAACAAGTCCCCTTATGAGTCCAAACCTCGTGTCTTAGGTAGGGCAGCCACTACTGGGGGGGGGGGGGAACCCAATATGCTACCTCCATGCCCGTCATAGAGAGAGTGAACAGTGCATAAGGGCTGCAGGAATTTTTGAGGAGGTTAAAGCCAAAAGGTACCAGGATGCTGTGAGTGAGGATAGGAAGCAATACTAGACTGCAGCTGACTCTGGTATTCAGTGTAATAGGAAATGCCAAATTAGCAGGCCAAATGAGCCTGGATGTAGGGGTAGATTCTAGAGAAATTCAGTGTAACTACCTTAAAATGTTGTTGTTCTGTAGGACATGCGCTGCAAGGATATGTACATTTGTTTCATTTTACAACAGGAAAATTATGATAATGCATAGCAATATTTGTACAGCAGTTAAAATAATAATAGGGTGAATACAAACATTAAAGACATGATCAGCAGTAGGTGAGTAACCAAATAACAATTCCCACACAGACACATGAGCATCTTGTAGCAAGTGTCCAACAATTTGTTGAATGTGTCCATTCTCATAAGCGATGGTGTGATTCACTTCAGTGGATGTTGTTTTAAGGTGATCAATATAGGCATGGAGTTCTGTAAAGTTGAGCAGTTTATGTAGTGTCTCTTCTCTCATGCCAAGTGGTAATGGATGCACAGCATATGAGATAAAGTCTGGAATGTCCATAGAGTCATTGGCAACCAGCAGTGTGGAATAAGTTGTCCCATTAATGGTGATGGAGACCAGTGGTATATGACTGTACCAGGTATTGTTTGGTAAATAGTTTGAACTGTAGAACAAAGTGTTCTTGGGAAGGCGAATGTCATGCATTCTGGGAGCAATCGAAAAAGAAACATTCTGGGGAAAGAACAGATGAAAACAAAAGTGTCCAGCTCCAAGGTAATACAAACTGTGTGAGGTAGTCAGGGAATATGAGAGCTTAACAGTCAGGGAGCAAGAGGAGGAATTGTTCCAGCAGGAGGTGTCAGCCTCTTTAAAACTGGTGAGGTTGACACTTGAACTGAAATGTAGTCTGCTCACACAAACTGGGGTCCATTGGCTTGAATGAAGCCCAGGTGTCGTCCAGTGGCTGCACCCATGTGAGATGGTCCACAGGATACATAAGCATATTATCAAACTGCACCCCAATATTAACAATAGGAGAAATAACTGTGTGTTGTCCTGACCATGGGATCAAAGTACAGATAGAGCAGCCTTGTGGTGAACAAATGGGAACACTAACTGTCCACCAATCAAGGTTAGCTATAGAAAATTCAGGTATTTTGGTACTAGACATATGGATGAGAGATGGTGGCCAATGTCCTAACTTAGCAGTGATCAGAATTTCCTTTAGTATAGTAATAAGCTCGATCTGTACTTGATCACAGGCAAGAGCCCAGGAAATATTCTTTCCCAATCTATATTCTGCATGTGCTAAGGTAACAATTTTCTGTTCTATAATGGGAGATATAAGAGCAAAGGTATCTACAACTACATTGGACAGTTTAGAGGAAGCTTCATTAATAATATGTTGTGAGGTAAAACCATCAGCAGCATGCTGAGCAGTGGATCCCATTTTATTACGGAGCACCTCTATATCAATTATATTAAGGGCACCCAGTGCAGTCCCTGTGCCACCTAAAATTGTATCAATTAATTCACGCTTGTGTCGAAATTGCTTGGCTCGGGGTGTTACTGACTGCATATCAAACCAAGTATTGAGCATTTGTATGTGGTTGGCAACAACTGAGAGCAATTTGGATATTTGTGAGTAACTAGAAACAATTTGGGAAATAGATGCCAAGTAAGAAAATGGTATTCCACATCATATAAAACATCGTGTGGTGCATCATATTTAATCTGAAAGGGATGTCCTTCCTGAAATGGGTGGATATCAGAAAGGTAGAGTACAGGAGGAGCAGAAGTGGTGGGAGGGGTGGGATGAGGGGTGGTAGGTAAACAAGATACATCCAAAAGGAATGACGTCTCAGTGATGTGCTGTTGATCACTCACAACCCACGTTTATTTATTTAGTATTTATTTATTTAGTATACATTTGTATGCCGCTACTTCCAGCGATCAGCAGCGGTTTTGATTACAGATTGGAAATTGTCAAATCATGACAGGAAATTTTTGAGGTATAAACACATTGATTAGACAGTATAAGTTATTTTCCAGGTACCTCTGTCCTGACAGGAGATATTGTACAAAATCAAAGCAGGAGGACCTAGAAAGTAATGTTCTGGAGGTGCCCTCAATTCTTGTGTCCTTTCTAGAGACGTGGAAACTGGTGGCTCCCACTGTACTTGTGTGATGTTTAATGAATAGAACACTGGCTTGTCCTGTACGGAACAGAAACTCAGGATGACCAGATCCTTTCCTTCTGGGAAAGGTGGGGGTATTTCTTGATAGCGATATGCCCCACCTGTGGCGTTAGCCCAGCCAATCGTGCATATTCGGATGATAGTTCCTGTAATGAGACTAGGGTAGACGAGAGCAGATACCAGAACAACAGGAAACCGAGACATAATAAAAGCTAACTTGTTTCACTCTACTAGGGAGTAAACTAATGCTCCCCACTTATACTATGTAACAACAAAACAAAACAAAACAAAAAAATAATAATTTTTACTACTTATTTACATAACTATTAAACACATGTCAACTATACAGCAGAAATAAATAGTTACCGTCCTCAAGCGACTTTTGTTCAGAAAGCAGCTGTCCGTGCTGTCTTCCGGTGGTATCTGAAAACAAAGACTGATAAAACACGTATTACCCATATGGTTTCAACTAGGTGATGTGTTTCCAATACTGCTGGTTGTCGGGCATTAGGATCTGGTATAGGCTTGGGCCTAAGGTATCAGTAACTAAGTATGGTCCTTCCCACTTTGGAGTTCCAAAGGGGGAGGTTTGGTCTAGGTCTCAAAATCATCACTTTACTCCCAACCTTGAGGGGCCTTAAATCAGAACCTTTTGCATGTACCTCCTGCAAATAATCTCTAGCTTTTTATGTGTTAGCTAGCACAGTGGTCTGAATTTCTTTTAGATGTTCTTGCAGGGATTTCATCCACTCATTGGTGAGAATTACGGTCTGGTCCTCTGGAAGAAAAGGATCAGCATATTTTCCCACCGTTGCATTGGCCTTCCCATTAAGGCTTTATAGGGTGCAAAACCTGTGGATTTACAGACATTAGCTCTGATACGCATAAGGACTAAAGGGAGCACCAGATCCCAATTTTTCCCGGTCAGATTAAGCATAGGGCTGAGGTGGGCCTTAATTGTTTGATTCATTCTTTCTACCTGCCCTGCTGCCTGTGGATGGTACAGAATGTGGAGTTGTTCTATGCCTAGAAAATCAAACAATTCCTTGATCAGCTGAGAAACAAATGCAGGACCATTATCAGAATCAATAGTCTTGGGAATGCCCCAGCGTGTAAAAAATTGCATAGTTAGGATTTCTGCAGTGGTTCGAGCAGTTTGATCTGGGACAGGGAATGCTTTCTACCCAATGAGAAAAGGAATCAACAACAGTGAGTAAAATTCTATTTTTCCCAGCTGTTAATGGGAGAGGGCCCACATGATCTATTTGCAATCTCTCAAATGGGCCACGAGGAGGTGCTCTCATTAACTGTCCCCTTCTCTTTTTAGGTTGCCTCCCAAATGAAGCACAGATTATACAGGAGGAAACATGATCCTGTATATCATGTTTCATTTCTGGCCACCATACCAACCTATTGAGGATAGTGTGGCAAGGAGAGAGTAGTGCCACCTAGAAAAGCAGGAAACATTGAAGGTTTTACCTTGGCTGGGGGGATGGGCACATTAGAAAACACTTGTCAGAGAAAACCCAGGGTTAGAAGTTCACAGCAGGAAAACCCCAGGGTTGATAGTCAGTGGGCCAAAACTAGTGTTGAGTCATTCCCACGTTACACACCAGATAGGAATCAGAGAAGCAGGTACTCGGGGGAGGAGGAGCCTGCAAGGGAGTGCCCTTGTCACGTAGCTGCTTGTAAAAAAAGGGCAGACAGAAACGGAGAGGGGAGGAGAGGAGAGAGAGAGAGGAGAGCAGAGGAAGAGAATCACCTGTCTTACCAGCACGAGGATTCTGAACCTGACTGGAACAAGGCTCCAGGCTCTATGCTGAGAGGAAGGGAAGGCCTGAAGCCAGATTCACTCCCCAGGAGAAAGGGAAATACTGCTGCTCTCCAGGAAGAAATACTCCCAGGCCAGGCAGCTGCTGTTGCGAGGCCCAGAGATACACCGCTAGTGCAGTGAAACCACAATGCAGGTTAGTGGGCAGGCTAAACCCTGTATTTGAAAGAAGCTTAAAGAAGGCACAAGAAGGCAGAACTTTTACCCAGGCAAAACCCTTGCTGGAACCTAGATGCAGGCATTGCTCTGCTAGGGAAGCTTCCAAAGCAAGAACTTTTTATAGAGCCCGAAGGAGGTCTGACCTGTCCTCTGATTACAGCTCAGAAGAGGGTTTTATTGATAGAAGGCCTGTATGTAAAACTGTGCAAGTTAAGCATCAAACCAGGAGAAAGCCTAAGCCCAAACTGAACACAGGGACAGTTCTTCAGATGAGGAGGAGATTACCTGTAGACATTTACATGAAAGGAAAGGAACTTTTAAACCACGGCTGTTGAAATCCCATGAGCTTTTGCTTAAAGGGGAGAAACCTATTAGGTGGCCAAGACTGAAGAAACTGTTAATGTATGGGACTAATACCCTTCCAGTTAAGAGTCCAGAACCACTACCTGAGAGTCCTCCAGAGAGCATGGAAATTGACTCTTTCAAAGGGGATTCAGATCCTTCAGTCGTTGACATGGAATGTGATTGTTGCACTGTATGTGAATAACTGTTAAGAAGGAAAATACCTTTTGTAAGAGCTAAGAAGAAAGCTTGTTTAAAAGACTTTATTTTTGACCACGCAAAGCTTGCATATATTTTTCTTTGGGAGGAGTATCCCTACTTTTGTTTTCCTGTGGACATTATCTGTTGTGAGTCCCTGAGAACCCAAATAAAAATCTGTGATCTTTAACCAACGGCTCAACTACAAATTCTTATACAACCTCGAGGTTAAGGTGCAGCGCCTCCTGCTGGTCAAGCTATCTGGCACAGGGGCGGGCTCACAATAGTCTGCATTTCTTCTGCTTTAGGGTGTCCCATAGGACCTGCACCATGAACCCAATGCATCCATTCTTTACCTCGAGCTCTAGGATAGCTATAACCAAGCCTTCCTCTCTTTTTGCACATAGAATGTCTTTCTCTATAGCGAGTGTGAGAAAGGGTGTGTGCTGATATAGGTTATCTGGGGTGTCCTGCACAAGCTTCCTCAAATTGGAAAGCTCAGGGTCCTTTGTCTGCAGTGCTACAAAGTAATCTGGTGGTATTATCTGATCGTAATCTGTGGAACGTGTAGCAATAGCAACCATGCGTGTCTGCTCATACCAGGGCCATATGAGGCCTACATGGCATGCTTCCTTGGCTAGTGAGTCTGCTAATGTGTTTCCTTTCACTAAAGGGCCTTTCTTCCTATGTGCCTTTACTTTAACTAAATGTACTCTCTGAAACTTCTCACTCAGTTCTTGTGCAATAGTCCACAGTGATGAATTTTTCACTGTGGACCCATCCGTAGATTTAAATTTATTTGCCAGCCACCAGGGTAACAGGGCAATGGCACTTTTAAAGACATAATCAGAATCTAAAATGATTTGAATTTCTGGGTGTGAATCCTGATATTGTTGCATACAAGCTACAAAAGCAGCCAGCTCACAGTACTGTGCTGACGCTGACCCACAGGAATACTGTTTCTGCAGTACCACTTGGTTATTTGGGTCCAATTGTACAATTGCAAAACCTGCTAGTCACCTGCCTCCTTCACATTGGCTACTACCATCAATATATACTGTAGGAAGAAAAGGTGAAATTTTGTCTAGTTCCAGTTCCCTAAAGATCATGTGATTAGGGGCACTGGGTGAGGACTGACAGTCATGAGGTTGCCCCTCCAGCAAGATTCCAGCCACTTGCACGTTAGATTCTTTCAACAATTCAAACTTTACATTCTGTGCTTGCAACATGAGAGTCCACTGGACTATTCTCTCAGTCCTAATCTTGCTACATGCTAACTTTCCCTCTACAATGAATTTGAGGGGGGTGTGATGGCTGCATATGTATGTGGTTTGAGCACCAATGATGTATGTAAATTTCTGCATAGCAGCATAGGAAGCCAGTACATGTTTTTCACAGTTTCCCATTTGAGTTCAGGAGAAGTGAGAACTCTGGAACAGATGGCAATAGGGTGATCTACTCCTCCTAGTGTGTCGTGTTAGAACTGCACCTACACCTGTTTTCTCCAACTACAGTGGACAGGTAAAAATGTTGTGTGTGATCTGGGTGTGCTAGAACTGGAGCAGAAGTCAGAATGTGCTTTAATTTAGTTACAGCTTCTGTATGTTCTTCCTCCCAAACATAACTTTTACTTTTTAGCAGGGAGTAAAGTGGAGCTGCCACTTCCGCATAATTGTGCATGAAGTCACGACAGAAACCAGTGAGCCCTAGAAATGACTGGAGTGATTTCTGATCTGTAGGAAGTGGAAGTTTCTGAATCAGCTCTATCCTCTGAGAATCTACAGATTTACCATCCTGGCCAATAGTAACCCCTAAAAAGGAAACCTGTGATTTGCACAGTTGAGCCTTGGCAGGATTAACTTTAAGACCAGCTTGTAAGAGGGCTTTTAAAACTTCTCTTACATGATTCCAGTGTACAGCTTCATTCTCAGACTGAATCAGAATGTCATCTACCTACTGAATTATATTATCTCTGCAAGACAATAGTGACAGGGCTTCCTGCATGTATTTAGGAAATATGGAGGGGGACTCCGTATATCCCTGTGGAAGCACAGTCCATGCATATTGTTTATTCAGCCACTGAAAGGCTGTTTTGTACTGGCATTCAAGGGCCAGGGGCAGACTCCAAAACCTATTGGATATGTCTAAAACAGAGAAAAATTTACATTTGGGATTCAGTTTAGAGATCATTTCAGGGTATGAGGCTAGTACGGGCACTACAGATTTTGGATCTTGATTCAGGGCACGGAAGTCCATAGTGAGCCTGAAGGAACCCCCCGGTTTAACTATCGGCCAGGCTGGTGAATTGCATGTGGAAGAAATAGGTCTAATCAGACCCCTCTCCTCCAGTATCTTCACAATTTTAGTCACTGGTTCTATAGCCTGATGAGGGTACTGTGTATTGTTTCTGTGGTGGAGGATCCTTGCCTTCCAACAGTATTTCTGTGTGCATTTTCCCACAATCTAACTTGTCTTGAGCCCAGACCGGAATATCAGCCACCTCTGAGGGAATTACACACAGATCATACTGCTGAGCTGCCTTGGTGCACTGAGTTGCTAAACTGCATGGGAATGACTTCATGCACTAAAGTTTTAGAAGCACTTGAAGTTCCTGAATACTGCCACAATTTAAGATTAGCCATATCCACCACCAAAATTTAACTGGTTGAGAACATCAATTCCAATTATTTCTTTTGGTGTGTTTCACTATAGTGGAGGCAGTGGTTTCCAACATTTCCTTATTTTGTTCACTGTGCACAGGGATACCCCATTTAACTGGGATAGCCACACATTTGGAAGCTGTGTCATTAATTCCTTGAATTTCATAAATTTCCATATTTTTCTGATCTGCAGTGGGAGAAGCTCTGTTAGTAAAACTAATTTCAGCCCCTGTGTCCAATCAAAGCTTAGTTTATCCTGACCCCTATTCTACTGATAACATTGGGGCGTCCACAAGAGTTCCCAGTATCAAGGATGTTACAAGCCTTAAACTGTATTCTGGGCCTGTGTCTGTTTCATCATCCAGAGGCTCTGGAATTGAGTCCTCTGCTGAGAGAATGGAGGCAGGCTGGGCTATGAAGGCTTGAGACATTTTGATATCTGAACTCAAGAGGTCAGGACATCCCTATGCACTAGCCTTGTGTTTGTCCCTGAGCTGCTTGTAAATCCTGTTTTAATTTATCTAGTTCTACTTGCAGTATGTGTTTGTCCTGTTCCCATTTAATTTTCTCCTTTTCTTAGTCCATCTCTCTGTGCTTTGAGCTCTTGAAAGGGGATTTAACCTGAGGAATTTCTAAAAGTACCTCTGCTTTGTATCTCCAAGGTGTCTGTCCCCTGTATCCTTTGTCTGTGTTTTTGTGTGTTGGGAGGATCCCTCAGCTTGCCACTTCTGTGCTTCTGATACTGTAATGACCTGCGAGGGCTGGGTCTTCCAAACAGACCCAATTCTGAGCATTAAAGTATCAAAAGGGGTTGCTTTAGGGTCTTCAGAAAATAACAGAAGGTGTTTTGTAATCTCAGGGGATAGCAATTCTAATAAAAATGCCTTTTGCATGCTTTCCCCATAATCTTTTGCTTTGGGCCAGGACTCCTGCTCATTAAGAACTGCTTTTAAAATCCAGGCTCTATATGCAAACTCTTCCAGTGTATCATTTGGTAGAGGTGAAATAATTTTAAATACTTGCATTGGGGAACAGTGAAATAGTTTCTCAATGCCGCTTTTAACCAACTGGTATGGGTGAGTGAAAGAGCCAACTTTATAATAGTGTGGCCCCAGAGCCAGATGCATAAGTCTATCAAAGTCTGATTGTTTTCTTCTGTATTTCCTTAGACCCCATTGAATCAGAATATCAGTCACCCATTTACACCAGTCATTAACATTAAAAGGCATAGGGTCAATTTTCTCAACTATTTTTTCCATTTCTCTGTCTTTTAATTGTCCTGCAGCATCACGTTAACTGGTGCTCTGAGTTCAGTACTGGGTGCCATGTCTAAGTCATCTGAATTATCCTCCTGACACAAATTCTGATTATTGCTCTGTTCGGGCTGAGATAAACTATCAGGGTTTTCTTCCTGTGATTCATCTTTATTTTTCCCATTCCTAAGTCCAGCTATGCATACTTTAGTATTCTTTTGTTTGTCAATAGCTTGTATGCATGGCTGATAGGGTGTGTCATAGGCATAGGGGGCTGAGGGAGAAATGGGCGTATATTTATTCTTTTGTTTCTCAATAGCTTGCATGCATGGCTGATAGGGTGTGTCATGGCATAAGGAGCTGAGGGAGAAGTGGGCGTATATTTTTCTTTTGTTTTTCAGAGGCCAATTGATCCTTAACGTGCTCAATTCAAGTTTAAGTGCTTCTAATTGCTCACTAACAGTTATAAAAGAATTTGTGGCTTGGGATCACTTGAGTCCTTTGCATAGAGATGCAAAATTTGTGCCTCCTCAAGGTCTTTGGTCAATTGGGTACAATGAGAAGTCAGTTCAGTATTGTCCTGTTTCATGCTAATGAGCCCCCTGCACATGCCTTGGATAAAAAGGCATTTTCTTTTATTTGTTTTCTTTTTGAATTCTTGATCATGGTTTAACATTTGTCTTTAAATATTATACCATGATGACTCAGGAAATTCACCTTCAAAGGGACCACCTTTCCTCTTACAGTATGAAACTACAATTTCTTTAAGTTCTTTAAAATCAAAGGCTTCCATATTTGATACTGCAGAAAAGAGTTGGTGATTATTTTTGTATTTGTTTATGAGACTATAATAATGTGCAACCTTGGAAGGAGGAATGCTCACTTTTATGAAGAAGTGAGACTTAGAATTATAGTTGGAATGGTATAAATTTTATGGGTGTTCAGTAAAGAGTACTGGCATAAAGACCATGCCTTAAAATTATACCTGAATAAAAAGTGCTTAACACCTTTTTAACAGGGTGGACGTTTAGGGTGAGGTTATAGTAAGAAGGTTTGTTAGGAGATTAACAGAATTGTCAGATATTCCTGCTCTCACCAAGATATATACTGACAGGAAAGTGAGAAATAAAAAGGCAAACAGACAGGAGGTAAATTAGTGTTACCAAGAAAGATGTATAGTGTATTGTATGAGGGAATATTTAACTGTGTAACTCTGTCTTTTCTTAGCAGCTCAAATACTATAGAAAAATCTGTAGCAAGCCTATACATACAAATAAGACAATTGCAAGCCACTCTGTGTAATGTCCTTAAAATTCTAGATTATTACAGAGCCTTTTGACAATAAAATCTCACCTTGTCTAACCCACAAAACAAATTTATCACTGGAACTTTTCACTAATAGTGTCTAAGTGTCCATCCAGGCCTGTCAATTGTAAATGGTCCACAAGGACTTTTGATTTTGTCCCACCCTGTCCTGAAATCTAACTTAATGTAATTATACAAAATTATTACTTACCCAACTGGAGATCGGCTGTGAAGTCTTAGACGAGGCCCCAAATGTAATCTTCTGATCTTGTAATCTTCTGGTCTTGTAATCTTTTTGGTCTAGTTCATCGCGCTTGGGTCCTGTGGTTCATTTCACAGAGACAGTATAAGTAAGCATCACAAATAAGAATAACCAAACAGGTGTGGCTGTGGAAACAGGTCTTTATTGTAGAAATTAGGCTTATTACATAGTGAAAGTAAGAGAGAATAGTCTATATGAAAGACTCTGTGTGCATGTGTGTGATAGCGAGAGAGGCAAAGCACATGGTGGGTCTACCTCATAGTAAAAGAATAGGGAGAGAGAGAGAGAGAAGTGGGGGAGGGGTGGAGAAGTGGATGGTCCAAGAGCCTCTTCTGGCAAGGTGTGTCCGATGAATATAGGAAGAGAGAGAGAGAGAGTGGGGGGGAGCGGGTGAATAGAATTTGAATTATCAGAGGCCTCCTGTCCTCTCATGTCCGATTAATAGTGGAAGAGAGAGAGAGAGAGGGGGGGAGGGGTGGAAGAGAATTGATTATCAGAGCCTCCTGGCCTTCATGTCCGATGAAATAGTGGAAGAGAGAGAGCAAGAGGAAGTGTTTCTGGTCCTTTTATAGTGAATTCTCTAGCACCTGCCCTTTGAGGTCTGCTATTGTTTCTCTTCTGCAAGGAGGGGCTGAAGCCCTCTCAACAGGCTTGGAGACTTACATCAACAAGGGGTCAGAGTAAAATCTCATCTTGTAAACTGCCCTATTACCTTTAGGAGACTGAAATCAGCAGAGTAACAAAGCTGCTTGAAAATCCAAGTTCTGGGGAGCGAGCCATGACACCTGAGTCATGCTGATGTATGCTGACACCCCTGAGTTTCCTACAAGGTGCTGGATTTGGTCCTCCTCTCTTCTCATCTCCTGCCCCTCAATACATGACCTTCACTAGCTGACATCCTACTCCTCCACTCAATGTCCAAACCTCCTGCTCCTGAGTTCCTTTTGCTTGCTTTTGTGCTGGCCCTTTTGCTGTCACAAAATGATCAATGTGTGATAAAGATAACATTCCAGTTTTCTTATGTGGGCAATCACACTACTCTCCCTCTAAAGCCCTCTGCACCTCCGCCAGCAAGCCGGCTTGTCGTTATCTGGAAAAATACAGTATGTCCAATTGGCATCCCATAAATGCCCTTTTCAACGCTGGCAAGCCTGTTATATTTCACTCCACCCCCTCATACACTCCTTGTCCTTCTTTCCGCAAGTCATAGAGAAGTCACTATCCCAAAATCCTGCACATCTGGATACATGACCCGAAGCAGCTCCCACAAACCTCTGCTGCTATGATTGAGCTATCCCAGCCCCAATCAAACCAGTGATCCCTGCATGGTGAAGCCGGTACACCTGCCAGCCTAAAATACCTCCTCTGTTCTTCCCTGAATTAAACACCTGGTCCAACCTGCCTTTTCAGATCACCGAGGGCCTTCTGATGTCCTGATTCCTCAAAATATCGCTATCCAAGGGGAAGCTCCTCTCACTAATTGGGGTAATGTCACATTTTCCATATCCACTAAAGCTCCATGGTACATAATATTTTCACTAAAGGTGGAATTTCCCTGCTGCTCCCAGATGCATGTTTTACACAAGAGGGGCAGTGCTTTTCACTGACCAGCCCCTTCTTTTCATATCTTTCCCATATCTTCAAACCCTTCTTTCATGTATTTAGAGTCCCCACTGTGGGTCCCCCCAACCCCCGACGACCCCCTACAATGCATTTCCTTAGCCAAATCCATACTCCCAAGGGTTCAAAACTGCCCTGTCTTGGCCACAGAGTGAATTGCGAAGATAGACTCTGTCCACCCTGCCAGACAATCACTCACTCCATTTCCACACCATAAATACCCACTCTCGTGCTTTGTCCTGGCACTTCTTCACAGGGGTTTAAATTTTTGCCCTACACTACATATTCATCTTCTCCTGACTGCTGATGTCTCTAAATCCTACAGACACTTATTCAGCTGGTCAAAGTAACCCTACTGTACCTCCTCAGGCCTATCAAATTTCTTCCAGTCCCCTCTACATTCTATTCATGTCTCTTCCTCTGTCCTCTTTCTCTCTAATTTAAGGGAGGTGGATTGGTAAATCCACATCATAGATGGGCTTCCTAAGATTCTGTATCTCCCTTTTTTTTTTTTTGGGGTACCTGGGTGTACCTCTCTGAGCTCCCCTCACATTGGTCTCCGTCGTTCTTTCCCCTGGGGACAGCTCCAACCTTGGTGGATTTCAATATTCCCTCTACCCTCATCCACTGGGATTCTGCTTCTTTCTTGTTGAACCCGACTTCCTACCCTCTACTCTCTGCAGCTCTCTGGGCTTCCTGAAAAGGAGTCTCTCTGCTAATGCTGAATGGGTGCATTAGGGCTACTTTTCCTTAGGCTCCCTGAGAGTCTTTTAACCGTGTCTGCACTAGCGGCTGCTGGTCTTCATTGGCCACCAGTCCGCATGGAGCAGAGGAACCCTCCGGACCCTGTGAAGCCCCAAGGTTGTTACTGCCAGGGGGGGCAATAAGGTTTGTGGGCAGTGTAGGTTTTTAACCTCCTCCAGCTTCCTAACCTTAGCCCTAACTTTTTTTTTTTTTAAACATTGGTATATGTTTGTCTCGTGCTTTTTTTGCTTTTGACTTGGGTAGCTTCTATCCAAATCTGGACATCTGCCAGGACTGTCCCTATTCTTTGAGCCAAATTGTGGCCCTGAGTTGAGTCAGTCCCTGCATTCCTTTGTACCCATTTCCAGTGGCACTCCTTCACCACTTTTCCTATCCGTCTCAAGACACTTCCTTTAGAATAGGCACCCTAAGGGGGAATCCTCAGGATCTCTATTGTTTTCCTTGGCCCCATCCCATGCTAAGGAGTTCTCTGTTTAGAAAAGAGAAAAAAAAATCCTAGTGCTCGGCACTATATAGGGCAGCTTTTATAGTGTTGCAAACCTATCACCGGTAAAATAGGTTCACTAAGTAGCTTTTGTCCAAAAGAAGCAATAAACTAACAATAGCAAGACTATAGCTAAAATACTGTGCTTAGAACTAAATTGAAAAAAATCTGCAGCTTACCTTATCCCTGGAAGGTCTCCCTCAAAACCCTCTCAATGCTACCGCTGTGTCTGAAGTCCGTCAAATCTGTGATGACTTTCCCCTATGGGCCAACATTGAAGGGACCAAGGGGGAGCTAACTCCGTTGGCCAGACAGTATCACCAGATCACCTTCTCCGTGCAAGAGAGGAACAAAATGACACACAGGTATGACTTACCACCTCGTCCCAATAGACCACACCTCGTGCAGATTTATACTCATACCTGGCACAATATTCGCACATATTTTCCATACCAAAAGCGCCTTCGTGTCACAGAAGCAAGCCATACAAAGAGCATAACAAAACTAACTAAATACAAATAAAATTGGAGTATGTCCTTCACACACCATCTCCTTACCAAGCAAAAAACACTTTTCTTTTTCTGCTTTTTTCTGTCACAGCTATACCCTAATCATAGATTTCCTGTCCATTTTACAGGTCCTAGCACAGTGAGAAAGAAAGATATATGAATTCTGAACTATACTCAAAGAAAACTAGCGGAATCCTTTTCACACAGAGCCACAGCACAAAGACTCAGAATCATACCCACTCGTTAACCGATATACATTTCGGATTTGGCAGCCATCGTCCTTCTCGGGAATATAGTAATGCAGATCCCGGCCTTCAAAAGTTCGTCCCATTATATAGTTTTCTTTT